>CAUZXS010002076.1:12500-185000 GCA_963585895.1 Sepioteuthis lessoniana
AGCTTAATACCATTTAGATAATTTCATTTTTTCTTTTACATAATCAGATTTCGCAAAAACATCATATAAAACGTACATACTTTTAAATTTAATATTTATCGCAAGATTGCGAATAATAACTTAAATAAAGCGTGTGTAAGAAAAATAAAAAGCGTATATCCAAACTATTATTTACATTTTTTAATACCACTTTTTTCTCGCAGTCCTGATCTATAACTTATATTTTATCTCTTAAGATATTATTAATCTTAAACATTCATAATAAAAAACAAGGATTATAAGAATTCCCAAAAGGTAAAAGATGATTGGAAATACCTATTAATCCATAATCTAATTAACGACAACAATAACAACAAAAACAATAAGAACAACAGCAATAACAACAATGATAATGAGAACGGCCAGAGTCCTGAGACGGATCCTGGAGACTTGAGGAGATTTGCTTTCACTCAAACTCCAGTGAAAAACCATCAGTTAACACTGATGTGAAAAACTCTAAAGGAGTAAATAATAATAATAATAATAATAATAATAATAATAATAATAATAATAATAATAATAATAATCTCGAAGAACTGCTAAAAGGAATGAAAGACTTAGAATTCATAGGAAGCAGATACCATCCAAACTACTACATCATTAAGATCGGCCACAATAATGAAAAGAAATCTAGAGATCGAGGAGATCTTCTGTCCCTCAAACAGCAGTAAAAACCATCCTCCAACTTCGGTGTGGAGGAGACCTGCTGTCACTCAGACTCCAGTGAAAAACCATCTGCTAACACTGATGTGAAAAACTCTTATGTGTAAATAATAATAATAATAATAATAATAATAATAATAATAGACAGGATGAATTGGAAGTTGCCGAGAGAGTTGAGACTATCCAAACTACAGCATTATTGAGAACAGCAAGAATATTGAGAAGAATGCTTGGGACTTGAGGAGACTTGCTGTCACTCAAACTCAAATAAAAAGACCATCAGCTAACGCTAATGTGAAAAATTCTGAGTAAATAATAATAATCTGGACAACATAATGACAATAACTAGGAAACAAAAATGGGAAGGAAAACAACTCTATGGGCGTTTTAAACGACTAATATACAACATCTCACACGGCAAAACCTCGACGTGACTAAGAAAAGGAAAGGGAGAAACATAATCGCTCCTAATAGCAGCACAAAATAACGCCGTAAGAACCAATCATATCAAAGCGAGAATAGATAAGACTCAACAAAATAGCAAATGTAGGGTTTATGGTAACAGAGACGAAACCGTCAATCACATAATTAGCGAATGCAGCAAATTAGCGCAGAAGAAATATAAGACTAGACACGATTGCGTCGGCAAGGTGATTCACTGAAAGATGTGCAAGAAATTTAAATTTGACCATACGAAAAAATGGTATATGTACAACCCAGCACCTGATAAAGAATTCTTAAGGACTTGGAAATAAGAAGACAATTGTAGACCATCCAAATGACAACATTGATAAGATCAGCTAGATGATCAGCTATACTGAGATGAGTCTTGGAGATTGGAGTGGATGTGTTGCTACCCAAACCCCAATGATTATCTATCTGCTAACGCTGGTGAGAAACACTCTCAACTTAGTAAAATAGTAATAATAATATGTTGGGGGCAAGGTGATCCACAGGGAACTCTGCAAGAAATTTAAATTTGACCAAACGAACAAATGGTATAAGCAAAATCCATCATCTCTCCTGGAGCATGAGACTCACAAACTCTTATGGGATTTTTACATACAAATGGATCGCCTAATCTTGGCTAGACGTCCAGACCTTATAATAATCCTCAAAAAAAGAGAACTTGCAAAATTGTGTACTTTGTTGACCCGGCTGCCCATAGTGAAAAAAATTGAAAGAAAATGAAAGAAAGACAAATACCTTGACCTTGCTAGGGGATTGAAAAAAATATGTGGAACAGGAAAATGACGTTTGTATCAATTGTAATTAGTGCTCTAGGTACAATCACCGTCGGATAAATAAAGGGACTCGAGGACTTGGAAATTAAAGGACGAGTGGAGATCATCCAAAATACTACATTAGTGAAATCGGTTAGAAAACTGAGAAGAGTCCTGGAGGCATGATGAGATTTGCTGTCTCTCAAACTTCTCGGAAAGACCCTCATCTAACACTGATGTGAAAAACTCCAAAGGAATAAATAACAGAATTAATTATTATTCAACAAATGGGAAAAAATGGAAAGAAAAAAACCCTCTATGGACATTTTAAACGACCAACAAGTGAAATCACACACAAGAAAACGTTGATGTGGCTATGAAAGGTTACTTTTAGAGAGAAACTGAATTTCTTCTGATAGCAGCACACAACAACGCCAAAATGACCAATCATAAAAAAAGTAAGAATAGATATGATGCAACAAAACAGCAAATGTAGGTTATGTAGGGATAAAGACGAAACTATAGATAACATAATAAGCGAATGCAGCAAATTAGCAAAGAAAGAGTATAAGACTTGACACGACTCTTTGGTCAAGGTGATCCAATGGGAATTGTGCAAGGAATTTAAATTTGACCTTATGAACAAATGGTTTATGCACAAGCCAGAATCTATCCTGGAGAATAAGATGCACTAATTCCTCTTGGATTTCGAGACACAAACGGACCGCTTAATCTCAGATAGACGACCAGACCGTATATTAATCAACAAAAATAAAAGAGGAACTTGCAGAATTGTGTTAGAATCGAGACCATAACAACCTCGTCATAGTTAAGATTAGATAGAATACTCAGGAGCGTCTTGGAGACCTGGGAAGACATGCCGTCACTCAGACTTCTGTGAGAAATTATCAGGGCTTTAATAATAATAATAATAATAATAATAATAATAATAATAAGAAGAAGAAGAAGAAGAAGAAGAAGATGATGATGATGATGATGATGATGATGATGATGATGATGATGATGATGAAGAAAAACAATAACAAGAAGAAGAAGAAGAAGGTGGAGGAGGAGGAGGAGAAAGAAGAAGAAGAGGAAGAAGAGGAATGTGTTTACGAACACGAGAAATGAATAAATACGCAGACATACGTCTTAAAAATAGAACCGACATGAAGTCTTATTAGAGGCTAAAATTTAGCGAGGCCAAAGTTTGGCAGTGACCATAGCAATTATTGTGCCAGATCATTGGTTATCACTCTGTAAACTCTCCTCTTCTTTCCTGTTTTTTACCGATTTCTGAAAGGATAATAGATTATCAAATATAATTTCATGGAAGTATTCCAGCTGGCAAAATATATATTTTGCTGTTCTTATTCAAATGAAAATGGAAAAAAAATTGAGAATATATTAGACGGGTGATGAAGTGAAGTTTATATAGAATAGAGAGGACATGAAAAATAAAATCTAAAATATCTGAAACGGCAAGAGGCCAGGGAAAAGAAATAAATAATTTCTGCATTAATTTCCCCAAACAAACGTTTCTTCTTTAAAAAAAAAATTCTTTCTCTTTTTTATCAAGTTCTCTTGACACCGGAATATATTTTCTCGAATGCATTATGGGATATATTTTAACTGCCGTTTCAAATCAACAGCTTTTTACTGGTACAGAGCCGTTGTTATTCATTTCGAAATATCTAGATTTATTTTATGCTTTTTCTGTGAGTAAAATAAAAACTGGAAGGGCTTCTTTTTAAGCAATGATCTGAGCACTGTTTTATTAGAAAAAAATGCAATGAATAAAAACGACAAAATAGTTTCCAATGCATGTGCCAGAATTTAGCGTTTGGTAAATATTACAAAATATGCAATGAGCGATTCAAATCTAAATCCACGTTAAAACATAATCAACTTTCATCTGGCAACAATAATCTTGAGTAATGTATAAACGTCTCAAAATAGTATATTAGCTTACTTTTTGGTGTAACAGACGTTGTATTTTTAAGTTTGGAAGATCTCAGGTTTTGTCTTAGAAATCATAATAAGTTGATAAGTCCTTGATTTTTTCAAGTGCTTGTGTTTGTATATGTGTGTGTGTGTGTGTGTGTGTGTGTGTGTGTGTGTGTGTGTGTTTGTGTTTTAATTATCTTTTATGAATTGTTTCCTAATTTGGTACAGACGCAATTGGTTGCTTGCACTTGCTGATTATAACAAATTAAAACACGTGCCAAATTGTAATTTCCATTCAACCTGTTGTAATACTGTTTGGTTGGTTGGTTGGTTGTTTGGGTTTTATGGCATATCAACCTTTGTAGGTTATTTTACGCCAAATCCATTTATAAACTAATAATCAGTTCTATTTCAAACAATTCAGTTTAGCATAGGTACATAGTTTAATTATCAAAAACATTTCTATTTCAAGCTATCTGATTTAGTCAAACAATTCAATTTGAAACAATTCAGTTTAGAATAAGATAGATTTTCTCCACACACAGTTAAATTACAAAACAGTTCTATATTAAGACACAAAGTTTAGGATAAGTACAGTTTCAATGTTAAAACAGTTCTATTTTTAGCTGTTCAGTTTATCATAATTACTCTGTTTAATAGTCAAAAATGTTTCTATTTCAATTAATTTAGTTTAGTCAAACAGTTCTAATTCAACCAATTCAGTTTAGTATCAGTATAGATTTTGTTTACACACACTTAAATGTCAAAACATTTCCATTTCAAACAATTAAGTTTAGCATAAGTATGCAGTTTATTTCTATTTAACACATAGGGCCCGATCAGGTGCTACCATTCAGGGCCAGAGGGGTCCTAGCAGCAATGGGATTGAAGGGGTACGCCGCATTCCCCAAACCTCCAGGATTACTCGAGCCTAACCATGAGATTATTTAATGTCATATACAGGACACACATTGGGGGAGTTCTTACCCCTCTACAGAGAAGCAGTCGGTATATTCTACAACTCCATACGACTGGACAAAATAATGTTTGGTAAAACACGTTTACTCACAATAGCCAGAGGTTAGACGTAAAATTTACAAACAAGTGTTTATAAGTAATATTCTAATCTAGAAAAGAAAATTTGATAGTCTCGATCTGTTGTAGAATTGGATTTTATACGCTAGGTTTTGAAATATATCAATCATCTTTCCAGATTTTTCAATCCACTCGTTAAAGACAAAGCTCCACATAAATTGTTTGAAAATGAATACAGATAGAAACAGAGACAATGAATTAGAAATATTGGTTTTAGTTGGTTGGTTGTTTGTTTGGGTTTTTTCTGGCATATCAACCGTTGTAGGTTATTTAATACTAAATCGATTTTTTATTCAAATAATCAGTTCTATTTCAAACAATACCGTTTAGCATAAATACACAGATTAATTGCCCAAAAACATTTCAAACTATTCAGTTTATTCAAACAGTTCTATTTCAAAAAATTCAGTTTTGTAGAAGTATAATTTTTTTTTTACCCACTGTTAAATGTCAAAAAAAATTTCCCTCGAAGATTTAGCATAGTACAGTTTCAATGTCAAAAACTGTTCTATTTCAAGAAATTCCGCTTAGTTCTATTCGACCCACAGTTTGGGCTTTATCAGGTGCTACTACTCCGGAACAAAGTGGACTTGGAAACGAATGAATGGGTGCTCCGCATTTCCCAAAACTATAGCATCACTCCAACCTTACCATCAGATTGTTTTGTGTCATATCTAGGACACTCGGTTTGTGTGGATCTTAACCCTCTACAGGGAAGCAGTTGGTGTATAATATAGCCGCACTTGACTGGGCAATATTGGTTCTAGTCATAAATAATTTCCATTTTATAAAAAACAGATTGTAATTACGCATTTTAACATTCCAAAGATTTAAACGCAACCAAAAATTACCAGACGAAACAGTGTCTTCATTAGTCATTTTTATTTCAGCTGTGAAAAAGTGTGTATCATAATTTAATCAATGATCTCATTCCCCTAAAATGGAGGAACTGAAAAAGCATGTTTGACATGTAGTGAAATTAAATTTTAAGAATTAGAAAACGCTAGGAATCAACCGAAAAAATGTCAAGTGTTTAGGGCCAAGGTGTCATTACTGACTGCTAATTTAGAAGCTGGTTTTAAATTTTCCTTCTAACGATACGTCGTCAAGAGATGAACCCAGACAAGGACACTTATTAAAACTCAATCATGATGCTTTAATTGGCTGAAGGTAATCTGTCCAAATGTACTCGAGAATTAGCTCCGGAACATAACACATGCCGATCCATAATCTACCGCCACTACAAAAAGATAGGGAAAATGATCAAGCTGGGTGTTCCCGCTCCTCAGACAGTTCGTATTATGAATAATAAATATCGTATATCCATAGTTACAAGTCTGCTTCGAAGGCAGATATATGGCCCACTTCTTTAGAATATCATTACTACTGAGTATAAATGGGTATTTTATGACAATGTTCAACGCAAAAAGTAGTAGCTTTACAAGTATGGATTTTCTACCAAAAAGATGAAGAATTTGGGAATAAAATCTATGCTATGTGTATGGTGGGGTAAGCGTGGAATTATTAATTTTCAGTTTTTAAGCAGCAATCAGACACTTAATGCAGAATAAGTCTCTTAACAATTGCAACGAGTGTATGAAAATTTTCTTATATAACGGCCCACATTTGTCAAAAGATGAAACAGTGAACATCACTTTGATTGTGCAAGCCGAAATCAAGCAAGAAACACGCAAACAAAACAATTCCTTTAAGGCTGACTTGTTCTACTCCATCTACTATATTTAGAAGACTTTGCTCCCATTGTTTTCGATCTTTAGTTTTTCTTTACAAAATACTCGGAAATATGAAAAATGTCTCCATAGGTTCAGATAAAAACTTTTATAAAAATTACTTTACTTTGAAACCAGCTGAATTTTACTTAAGAGGAAACGAGAATCTTCCTGTCAAATGGCAAGAAGTAATCAAGAATAATGGTGAATATGCTATTGATTGAAATTAATACTTTGGCAAATTAGTCATGAATAAATGACGTTTTGATAAAATTGAAATTATTTATAACTTTACCCAATCATAAAAAAAAGCATTATTTTAAAATTACCTTCTTTTCATATCTTTAAGATGTCGGTTACGGTGTCATTTAAAAAGTTCTAAGATCTAGCCCGAAGGAGTCAGATAGTCAGCGGTGAATAAGCTATGTTATCCCTTTTCATTTTGTGCTCTGATGTCAGAGTTTTTTGGGCTTCATCTTGCTGACTGCCGGTTCATCTCCAATACCTCAATTTAAATTTTTCATCTATGTCCCTTCCTTTTGGTTCAAGCTTAGGATTTCTTGAACGACGCATATACCCATGAAGAAAAGGAAGATTAAGTTTACATTTATGTGAAGATTAAATGAGATATAAATGTGCCGCCTTAGGGAACAGTCAATCCAACTACTTCCAACAGTATAGGGCCATAAATCACCATGCACATCGACGTAAATTTAGCACCCGTCTATCGAGTGTGGTCTTCTGCCACATCACCAACCGGAAATGATCTGGTTATGTCTCAGCAGAAGGTATGATCTTTTTACACAAACCCAAATATGTAAGTATCTTTCAATTGATGGCATGGTGTATTTACGATAAAAATTCTTACAGCATATATCAACAAGCCATGGTTTTTCCACCAGACTCACTTGGGTTGAAAACGATAGAGAAAGACACAAATAAATATATATATGTGTTTATATTAAGAGGTGCATTTCTTTCTTGGATTGATTGTACCTTCGAACAGTGGATGATAATCGATTTCTTAACAGCAACAGAGGGTCATTTCCCCTCAATGACTTGTCGTTGGTATGCAACTAAGTGAAACCCCAGCTAATAGTCCACAAGATTCTCAAGTGTCTGCCTGGAGCCCAAGTAGCTACTGCGCTTGTCTCTCAAGGGTCTGGTCTGAACTTGAAGCAGTCCTCTTCAGTCTAGATCTCGGTTTATTCTTCGCTTCAGGACCACATCTAATAAATTGTTCTTAATTTACAAAATGATGCGCAGCTATTTTTATAACAAAGCAAGGATTAACTGTTTCTATTTTCTGGCGAAAAACAAATAAACACTCGGAGGTCTGCCGAGAATGAAAATCCCTTGTAACTTTCCCGGCCGATACCTGCACATCACTTTGAATTTACTTATATAATTTTCCCATCTTATATTCTCAGCCTTGAGAAAATACGCATTTTGACAAAAATCCTTTTTTAAACCTTTCTCAGCCACTTATGATTATCCTTTTAGAAAAACAGTCGTATTTTCGAGAAAGTGAAAATGTTTTCCTGATATCTGACAAAGAATGAATACAGAGTCCAGAATGAAATGATAGACGCGTTACAGATGCTTATTTATCATATTTACCAACCACTCCGCTCGGGCAGGATATGACGCAAGGTCAATTTTTAAGCGTAGTTTAACAGGTTTGAATTCAGAGTTTTCCTTCTCCTAGACTAGTTGCCTCACCAAGTCTTGTCTCTCCTACTATTTACCGATAGCTGGGGGGAGAATAACTGGATTCATCCCTTTCCCAAGGGAATTAGTGCTTTGTGAAATCCAATCAGTCTCGTCCAGGATTAGAACTCGTCTCACCGTGTCTATTTCCTACAATGATAACCATTACATCACAGGCACCTCTATTGTCTATTTATGTTATACTGACTTTTACTTGTTTTGGCTGGTTATTTTCGACTTATGTCCTATCCAGTGAATTCCGAACTTCTTAAACCAAATTTTATTTTCCCAATTTATTCTTTTCAATGCTCATTTGAATTTATTCCAACACAGAACCAAATATATGTTAATTAAAAAAAAGAAAAGAAAAAAAGATGCTTTGGTTTGGTTTGTCTGTTTAATGGCATATAAACCTTTGAAGGTTATTTAATGCCAGGAGCTTTAAAATTTGAATTGTTACTTTTGCATTTATCAGCGTCTTTATTTTTATTTCTTCGAGATTTAAGATGATAATATTTTAATTATTTGATAAAATTTGAAGGTTTAAAGCTCAAAATAATGAAAAAAAATCGTTCTCTTCCTAGATTATCAAAAATACATTTTTAAGCAATTTGTTACATTCTTCTACCAATTATTGATAACATCCCAACCAGCGAAGAATTCACACTCAAATTATTGATGACACCGAATAGTCAACATTTCAATAATTAATAAAAGAATCCTACATGACAATCTTCAACAACTTTCTTGTAACCTCACTAAAATGTTACTGAATCAGTATTTTCTTAAAGAAGAACCTCCCCCAAAAATGTCCATGTGGAAACCAATATTCAATCAAGCACATTTTGATAAAATGCACAAAATTCAACCACAGCAGGAAAAAGTTTTATAAGGCAAACAGCATGAAGGAACTATATTTAAAAGAATGCTCTCAAAAACATAATCAACTTCTTAAAAACAATTGGCCTCCTATTAAAGATATAGACTCTGTTACCAATACCTTAGACCATAAAGTTTATATAAACAAAAACTTTTTAAAACACTAATTCCGGATTATTTATTTACAATTAATATTCATATATATATATATATATATATATATATATATATATATATATATATATATATATATATATATATATATATATATATATATATATATAAGAATTTGACACTCAATGACCCTTAAGAGGTTAATTTCCCATAAAAGCCAACCATCACCAACCAAAAAATATACTTTTACAAATCATATATATAATGTATGTGTAAAAAGGCTCTGACATTAAATAGCCCATAGACGTTGATATGCCATTAAATCCAACCAACGAACCATGAATGAGAAATAACAAAAATGAGGTTTGAGATGAAATGGAATTTTTATGATCTTAACAAAATACAAAAGGTACCAGCGGCGTGAAAAAGGTAGAGCGCTGATAGTCGTGGTGACTTGGTATATTTTTCACACCGTTCACAATAGTCTGCAACGTACATATGAGGAATGGGACATGTCCTTTAATGTTCATGGATGAAATAAAAACCAAAATAAAGAGCCGTGACCCTGGAACACTTATCCAAATAATACCAACGCCTCCTCTACAAGTAATCAACATTCAAAGAGTTAAACACATTATAAGTAACCCAAAAGATGGTTTGGTTTGTCTGTTTGTTTAATGGCATATCAACCTTTGTAGGTTATTTAATGCCAAAGCCATTCTCTTAGAAGAACAGTACTGGTACTATTAATCCATAGCTGGGAGGATAAGGGGGTTCACACCTTTCCCAAGGGTATTTGCCCGAAAGTGAACGTAATAGGGTGACTGGAGTACGATTCCGCAGTCCATCGCTTTAACCATTACACCACGAGGAGCCCCCCCCACTAACCCGAAAGAGAACATCTACATTGCACAACTTTCTTCTGCAGTAAATATTTGCAAATTCTTTACTAAAAATTCAACTAACAAATACACTAGGAAGAACACATAAAAAAATATTATTCGTTGAACAAATAATAACGAGTCGCAAAAAAAACTGGGATCAACAACCCAACTGACATAAGAATAACTCTTCAAATATTCTGCAAGATATCTTGTGAATTAAGATAATTCTTCAAGAAGATAATTTAATTCAGCCTTCGTTGGTATAAAGAATTTGACTCTCTTAAAGAGACTCTTTTACAGACGAGCAGAAGCATAGAAACATCAGAATGAAAGAACAAATATTTCTTGAAATAATCTCTACATTTTTAAACAATTCAACCGAATATTTCAGTAAAAATACAACAACAACTACTACTACTACTACTACTACTACTACTAATAATAATAATAATAATAATAATAATAATAATAATAATAATAATAATAATAATAATAATTTATGATTAAAGAGTCCTTTCCCCCATGACAATTTCTGCTTCTTGAAATCTATTTTGCACTTGTCAAAAAAACAAAAATTCTGAGTGAAGAATTTCAGCACTAACTTCATAGCCCATATGAACATTCAACAATCTTACTATCAAGTCAAGAAAACCCAGCAAAACTACAATTCATTAGAGATTCGCTTAGAGCTGTTACTATCATTCGGCAATCTCTATTTAGGTGTTAAAAAGTAATTATTAAAACCAAGTAATATGGTGAGAATGTGTTGATCCACTAGCATTTTGATGAGTGAAAATAGATTCAACAATATTCAACTGCTTAGATTCCCTGACGTACGTACTTATTTAAATCTAGATAATTTCCAAAGATTTATAAGGCATGTGAACGCTCAATTTGTTCTTCAAAAATCGAAAGTGAAACTCATAACTCGTCTCCAAAAGTCCTCAACAAACCACTCGAATCCCTCCAGTATTTCTAAATTACATCAACAAAGGCAAACTTATGGCGTTTTCAAAATTTATAAGCCTTGAATTCGAAGCCAAAGTCGATACTTTGGAAACCTTTGACTAATAATGTTTAAGCTACATTGTTCTTAAAGTAAATACAACAATTCCCCGCTGGTTATTTCATCCCAACACTCACTGACTATAAAAACAGTTCTTCAAAGTCGACAGAAGCGATAATAGAGATATTATCTATTGACATACTCAAACCAGTTGATGACGAAAGATCACCAAATTTAATTGTTAATGATAAAACTAGTAAAATCATATAACGGAACCTTCAAAATATACGAAAGAAAAATATAAAAACCAGACTCATAGGTGATTTTACTCTCAACTCATCTAACGTAGTATGCATTCTTAAAATCATATTAAATTTTTGTTAACATTGATAAACATGGAACTCATTTTTTCTTTCGATAAGTTACTATACGAGCAAGAGGGGAGGTATTGATGGACAATCAATGAATTTCCATTGAAAAACGAGAGTTAATTGTGCAAAAAAGAGACTCCATGGCGCTATAAAATTTGAACAAGTTCACTTACATTTCTTTACTAATGAACACCTTCCTTTCTATCAGATTGTAGACGATAATATTTGAATAACCTCACAAAATTTGAAGAATAACCTCTCGAAATCATTTATGAAGTATTTTCACTCCTAAATTATTTTAAAAATACACTTCGAACCAATTAGAATCATAAAAATATTAATAAGAATAAGTTAATGAAATTTATGGCAAAAAGTAAATCTATCCATCTATCTTTCTATCTAGCTATCAATCTAAACTTTGTCTGGTGATTATGCCTCATGAGTGGGTCTTTGAATACGCTGTCTTTATGCCCTGCAGAAGGGTAACATCTTAAAATCGGTCTCCAGGGCATGAAATTTGCAAAATAACATCTCGAAATAATTTATGAAGTGTTTTCGCTTCTAAATTATTTAAAAAATATGCTTCGAAACAATTAGCATAATAAAAATATCAATGTGCTTTTTATCTAATTTGGAGCCTATCTATATCTCGTAAATAGAATAAAATAGATTAATTTTAATATGCAATAAAAGGTTCACTATTGCAGCTCACCATTCATCATTTCGATAGAGTGAAGTTCAGTTACTTTCCAAGATTCCATTCCTTTGAAATATATTCATTTTCAACACCGCTTAATTATTTCTACGAACAAAAATAAATCTTTGTTTTACCTTTCAAAGAATCTATTTTGTCTGTGTCTTACTCAAACATACCTAACATATATTAATCAAGGCAATTCCAATCGGGGGATTTAGGCACGCACGTTAGAAGTGATGTGGTCGCAGAATTCTTTTCACAGTTAAGACTGACTTTTGCGTATGTGGGGGTGGCACAGTTTTGTTGTTAGACATAGGGTCTTCTAGCAGCAACTCTTTCGATCCAATACAACACTGCACTCCAGTCATAGGCATACATGTTGACATAAGGAAAGATGAATTATACGTAACGTCGCCATCGCCAGTGACTATCCTAAACACTGTAATATGGCTTCCGAGTTGCCGTAACATCGTAATCACATACAAACGCGCATATATATATATATATATATATATATGTGTGTGTGTGTGTGTGTGTATGTGTGTGTGTGTGTGTGTGTGTGTGTGTGTGTGTGTGTGTGTGTGTGTGTGTGTGTGTGTTTGTGTGTGTGTGTGTGTTCTTTTTAAGAATAGGTGACATTTTATTTTTATTTTTGTATCTGAAATGGTGGAGAGTTAACCGAATTTTATCAGTCAGTAACGTTTTGCTTTTCAGGTTACATAAATGACGATTTACAAACGAATTAAATGCTGATTTTTTTCAACGTCAATATTTATTAACAAAATCCAATACTATCGTTTTTTTTTTAAATAGAATATACATCTGCTTTAAATATGACGTGTTATCTTTTTTTCTACCAGGTATAGCTCTCAACAAAACTATACAATTAAAATCTATGTGCTTTATTATTTGGCCATATACACTGTTTAAAAATAAATTACTCTTCTATGTAAGAAATGTAAGAAAATTCGTGTGTGCTTTTCGTCTTTTTAACCTTTGCAACATCAAATTTCACCTTGAGTCATTTGCATTTCCCTGATATCTAACAGACCAAGTTAATCAATAATCTCCAAAACTGGAACTATTTGACGGCCGAATCCTTACATCGTATGCTGTTATATGGGTTTAATTGTTCAGGCGATTTAATGAAGATAATTTCCCACTAATGACAACCAAGTGAAATGGCAAAAGAAACCTTAGTCTAGTTCCACAGTTGATAACCAGTCCAGAACTGTGAATTTTAGCATGATTGGGGGTTATTTCTACTTTGACTGGACAGTTTCTGGATACGAACCAAATACTAGAGATCGGATGGTCTCCATCTCAATAATAATTCACTTTAAACTTTTGATTGGCTGGTTGATTTTATGATGTAGCAGTCATTGTGGTTAATTTAATACCAAATTCGTCTTCATATTTTTCGAGAAGTTATCTAATCCCAAGTAACTATAATTAATAATAATAATAATAATAATAATAATAATAATAATAATAATAATAATAATAATAATAAGGGTGTAAGAAGTTTAAATTTGGCCATACGAACAATTGGTATATGCACAACCAGAAGCCGTCCTGAAAAATGAAACTCACAAATTCTCTGAGATTTTGAGATACAAACAGGTTTTTCGAATATGAAATTGACGGTGATACCAATTGTAAGTTGTGTGCTGGTACGGTTACCAAAGGATTGATACAGCGACTGGAGGAGTTGGAAATAAGAGGACGAGTAGCAACCATCCAAACTACAGCATCAATTTCGGCCAGAATAATAAGGTGAGTCCTGAAGATTGGAGGATATTTTCTGTCTCTCAAAAACCAGTGAGAAACCATCAGCTAATGCGGGTGTGGAAAACTCTCAAAAGAGTATAAAATAAAACTAATAGTGCTTATAATAACTAACTGGCACAAAAGGAGAACATGAATGACTTTATTCGGTAGAAAAGCTTGTCCTCTAGTAACTGTACTAGGTATTAAAACTTGTCCATACTGACCGATGGTACATGCATAAAATAGAATCTGTTCTACGCAATGAGACACACAACATTCTTTAGAACGTTCAAATGTAAACGGATCACCCAATTGCAACAAGAAGGTCTGACCAAGTACTATTAATCAAGAAGACAAGTATTTTTCCATGTTAGTTGATAACAAAGTAAAAATCAAAGACGATTATTTGATTGATAAATACCTAGTTTTTGCTAGAGAACTGAAAACACTGTTGAACATGAGAATGACAATAATGCCAATTGTAGTTGCTTCTCTTGGAATGACACCAAAGGCCTGAAAAAGATACTGGGAAAACTGGGGATCAGAGGACGAATCAGGGCCATCAGTACTAAAGCCGTATCATAGCAAGATTTTATTTTTTAAATGTAAAAACAAAAACAAAAGAACAACAAATAATGAGAATGGTTTTAAAATATTTACATCATATTTTTAAATTAGTAGTAAATATTCGAATGAATTTTCTATTGCAAATGTTTGTATGATCGATTTTACTGTGAGACTGCAGTCCATTGCGTTTACAACCATGCTTCGGAGACACTCCCACTAACAATTTTGATAATTTATAATGACATAAATGTATATATAGTATGCATTTCTCCATAATTATTTTTTTCAAAGCTATATAGATATCAAATCCTCACAAAAATAATATAAAATAACTTGAAATAAATGTACAAAACAAGTTTTTGCGCATTAAATGATCTACATAGGTTGATATGCCACTAAGTAAAAATTACCTGACTTAAACTGATCCATTTTATATAGGAATAAAGCGAGATCTACAGCTAGAATACTTTGAAGAGTCCTGTAGGTCTCAGGAGACTTACTATCACTCAGACTTCTGTGAAAAGCCAAGTTAAAATTGGCGTGTAAAACTCGAAGGAGTAAAATAATGACATAGATTCAATTAACAAGTTTTATCAAACTGCAATATCAATAGTTTAAGAGCCAATTTATCAATAAAGCTGACACTCATTTTATTAACACTTGAACACTTCATACTTAATTACCAATTAAACTTCATATATAATTACAACATCAATGTTAATAAAAATATAAAGCAGAGTTCTAGATAATTTTGAGGATTATCTCAAATTAATCTATTTGCAGATTAATTAAAACTTAATAACAGAGGCTATAATTTGTTAGATTATTTTTTTATTTATCACCGATTGTTTCATTATGATTACGACTGGACAATTCAAAATATTTTATTGGTTTATACATATATATATATTTCTTTAAGAAAGAACAAAATCCGGTCACATTAGGATTATAAATTTATTTCCATCTTGCTTATGGGTTTTTGATATAAATCAAAAACACCAAAAATAATTAACAGGACTTCTTCAGATCTTATGGATATAGGAATTATTTTATCCATGTGACCGGTTTTTTTTTTCTTAAAGAAATTATTGCTCTGTAATATCAGTTACATTGAGCTCTTTACCAGGAAAATTTAAATGGTCACTGTTGAATATTTCTTTTTTTGTCCTGTTGGAATTACTCCCAACTCCGGTTTAACTGGACCGAATAATACTATATATATATATATATATATATACAATGTAAATATTTAAATTATTTTTTGCATAAATCGTTTAATGTTTACTTAATGAAAAAGTTTCCTTCCTCGGGAGAGCTGGTTTTCCAGTACCCATTCAACTTTTATTTGCCAACCGTGGAGCCAGTTCATATTGAAGAACTTCTCAAAATAAATTAATAATGGCATAATATATGTTCAGCTTTCCTTGATATGAGGGATATATTTGTGTGAGAATGTTTCTATATATATTTGTATATATATCAATAGTCTTACATTGAGCACCCTATTAGAATATTAAAATCTCGCATATATTCTATACATGAATTATTCCAAATAAGTCAATTTCGGCCTTAGTTTATATATATATATATATATATATATATATATATATATATTGGAATCTAGCATGTGCTACCACTGTGGATCAAAGGACATTTCTCTAATGGCAAGGAAGGTGTACTCGATATTCCCCAGAGCTCCTCAACATACGCCTTATCCTATCCAGGAGTACATTTTCTGGAAAGGGGATTATTACACCTATGTAACGGATACAGTTGGGTTATTCTAAATCCCACTGACAAGGTTCTTTTTTTTATCATAACATGGTTTCATTCATAGGGAATATGATCAAATTTTACTTGAAAATGAATCTTTGTTTGATGAGACATTTCGCTAAAGGAAGGTTGGATTCAGATATTACTGGATGAAGCTTAGATTACATTCTCTTATAGACGTTTCAAATTTCGTCAATGATTTGTTTAGAGTGATTCAGTTTATGGACGGTGATCAAGAAGGAAATTGTTTCAAAATTATTACCTCAAATTGATTGCACCCAAAGGAAATATTTATTTCCAATACAAAAATATGAAATATTTTAACTTCAGCTGTAACTTACATATCGCTTTCTCTTCCCCAATTCATTCATCTATTTATTCGAATAAACCGATATCATGAAAAAAACAAAAATACACGAAATAAATCAGCAAAACAAGAAAAAAACATTATGCAAGAAGATATGGTAATTGTGTTAAAAATCTATAATATATTAATACATATTAATACATCTACAAACTCTATAAATTGAATTACCGTGATCCAACAAACCAGCGACCACAGAATGCAGAGTCAAACTCTACCATTGAGCCACCGTTCCATATTGCACAAAGGATCTGCCAAATTAATCAGTCATTGTAAACGCGTGACCACTTAACCTGATGTGTCTTGTAGTTACAGAGAAGACGGTCACTTCCAGTGTCACGTTTTACTAAATTGGAGATAAGCATCATGGGCAAGGGAATAGATATACATTTTTTAGATAGAGTAACGGTATATTATGAATTGAATTACCATGATTAGAAAATCCGGCAAACAGTGCGTGTTACATACGAAAACACTGGACAGCTGTTTCGACTTTATTTGGTCTCATCATACCGTGTATACCGTGATATCGCCTACTGGAGATCTAATTTTCTGACCATGTTAATTTGAATAATTAAATCATTTTAAATTGTGGAAGGTACTCTAGGAAATATGTGAGCTGTTTTTAATTGTAGTCATTTTGAAATGCACATTTTAAAAGAAAATGCTATAATATGAAATGCGTATCATTGTTCTTTAGGTAACTCGTCTTTTTTTTTTCTTAGAGAACGCGTGATATTTTCCCCCGACAGAAACGAAAACTTTTCACTACTTTTTCTTATCGAAGGAATTTCTTTTTTCTCTGCTTATCTGCTAATAAATTCCTTATCGGAAGAATAAATAATTCTGTGAATAGTTGCTTCAAAGAGAAGAAAACGGCTTCGTAGCACAAGTTTTTCAACGAGATTAAGTAGAAGGTAGGTTTTATGGTGCATGAAAGGTAGCAGATATTTGTTAAGGCTTACGTATTTTAGGTAAGGAAGTCCAAAAGAAATAGCCATAGAACTTTCTATTTTACTTGCGGAGTATGTGCATCAGTTTAAAAAATTAATGAAATTTATGGCAAAAAGTAAATCTATCTATCTAAACTTTTTCTGGTGATTATGTCTCATGAGTGGGTCTTTGAATACGCTGTCTTTATGACCTGCAGAAGGGCAACATCTTAAAATCGGTCTCCAGTGCATGAAATTTGCAGAATAACATCTCAAAATTATTTATGAAGTATTTTCACTCCTAAATTATTTTAAAAACTTACTCCAAACCAATTAGAATCATAAATATATTAATTTGCTTTTTATCTAATTTGGAGCCTATCTAAATCTCGTAAATAAAATAAGATAAAATAGATTCAATCAAATATGCAATAACAGGTTCTGTATTGCTGCTCACCATTCATCATGTTAATAGAGAGAAGTTCAGTTACTTTCTAAGATTTAATTCCTTTGGAATATATTCATTTTCAACATCACTTAATAATTTCTACCAATAAAAATAAATTTTTGTTTTACCTTTCAAAGAACCAATTTTGTCTGTGTTCTGCACAACCACGTCTCACATACATTAATCAAGGAATTGCAATCGGAGGAGTTAGGCCGACATGTTAGAAGTGACGTGGTGGCAGAATTCTTTTCACAGTTATGACTGACTTTTGTGTATGTGGGGGTGACACAGTTTTGTTGTTAGACATAAGGTCTTCTAGCAGCAACTCTTTCTATCCAATACAACACTACACTCCAGTCATAAACAGCGTCTGATTGAGAGGCTCCAGTTTTTTTTTTAAATCGGAGGAGTATGGAGTACAGTTTCATTGTAATCACTGCTTGGTCTAATCGGACATAAAGTGGGATTAGCAGTTCGGGTTCTATCTCGAGATGAAAAAAATGTTCGAATTCGATTAGAATGTGTAAAAAAAGAACAATCTTAAAAGAAACAACTATCCAAAAATGTAAAAAAGAAAATACAAAGAATGCGAAATCCTAATTCTAAATCGAATGGGAGGCCTTTAAACTCAATTAAGCAATTAATAAATTATTTATTAGACATTCGCATGGATGAGAAGCTGACAGCTACAGTGTCAATGCAATCCAAACTTAGATGTATGTTTTGTCACAGATATTGTGTACTCTATAAATAGAGCAAAATTCATTAAATATATAAGATATTATCAGAACTATATCTGTCTGTTCATCCGGCTGTGTTACTCTGAAGTGAACCAAATTATAGAAATTTGGCCAGATGAGCACATTTCTAAATGAAACAATCTCAATTCCTCAATCGTAGCCGAATAATCCAACACTGTTTTAGGATTTCTCAGCCCATTTTCATTTTTGGTATTTTTACTGCAGCTGAGCTGGTCTGTTTTTTCTTGCGATTTCCCGAATCTGTATGTCATGAAAATTCTTAGGATATAACTTTTTCATTGTCATAATAAAACTTAGAATGGTTAATGATTTCTCTTGGAAAATGTCTCGCCGCGTGTTTACTTCCAGGTGCGCTTAGCGTAACGGTATCACCGCAGGAAATGAAATCGAGGAACAGTTCAAATACTTGATGTGGCTGTTTCACATCGTGCTTGAGAAAAGCCAGAACCAATCTGTTCTCCTTCCCGCTATAGGTAAATAGTTGGACAGACTGGGTTTTTTTGCCTCGGTTAGGTTATTAGTCTAGAAAAAAGAACAGACCAGATTGAAACCAGCTTTGCTCCGCTCAAAATTTGACACCTGTCATATCCTGATCGTGGCAGACTGTTTGGGTAAATATATCCTTGTAGACCATGTCATACTGTTGTTAATTACATCCTACGATTTTATATCAATTTTATGATTAATTTTACTACTCATTTGATGAAGGGGCGGTCTTCTTGACCTAATGTTTAAAATACTGGGCTGCTATATAGTAGTAAGTGAGTTCGAACTCCAGTTGCGCTATTACATTCACTTTCTCACAAATATCCTAATCTTTCCCAGCTTTTGGTTATAAAGTTCCTGCACTTTTTTTCTATTTGGATGGTTTTGGCTTTGAATAATCCATGAATTTTGACATGCCATGAAACAAAGAAAAAAACGAAATCGATTGGTGAATTGAAACATTTAAAAATCATTATCCATGTTTTTTATGATATTATCATAAGCACTTCCCCAAACTACAGAATCCATAGATAGATTTTTTTTTAAAATTGCTTCATTCTTTGTTCTGATTTTTCTACATCAAGTTAGTCGTCAATTTAGTTTATATATGCTTCTAAGTTCTTGAGTGAGACGTAAATTTCTTCATTTATCGATAAAATTAGGATTTTCTTTCAATGATGGGCATGTTATCTGCTTCTTGTCGTTTGGTGTTGTTCAAGTATTAATTTTTTTTTAGCTTTGGATAGTTTTCCCTTGCATCATTAATTCGGCAGAATTTTGTCTCTAGTAGGTATCTGTGCACTTGTACGAATCTGTTTTGATTCAACATGAATCGCTTAATTCAAAAGCCATGTACCTCATCGAGAACTGCTACCTTTCAATTTGCCATTTTTTTTAGTTCATCTATGTGTATCAATATTAATCTCAGCTTCAAGTGCTTCTTCAATTTCTTGCATTTCATGTTTCTATTCAACATTTCTGTCAAGGTTTTATCTGAGTTTCTGATGAATCCACTTTGTCGATTATGCTATGTTTTCCCAGATTATTCATTGGCAAATTTTGCTTTCCTTATTTTCGAATATACAGTTTGTTGGATCCTGTATCGTCTAATTTTTAGTTCATTCAGTTTTTAAACAACGTTATCATATTGGATTAAGCCTCAATAAGTCAGCAGAATCCTTCTTCTTCTTCTTCTTCTTCTTCTTCTTCTTCTTCTTCTTCTTCTTCTTCTTCTTCTTCTTCTTCTTCTATCTAAATTAGGCCGTTATTTTTTTGTTATATCGAGTCCCACCTTGCTTATGTAACTGCTAATTGATGTCAAACAAATAAATAAGAGGGATTACCTCGTGGTGTAATGATTAAAGCGATGAACTGCGGAATCGTAGTACGCGAGTTCGTACTCCAGTCGCGCTATTACGTTCACTTTCGGGCAAATACCCTTGGGAAAGGTATGAACCCCCTTATTCTCCCTCCAGCTATGGGTAAATAGTAGGACAGACTAGGTTCTTCAGCCTTGGTGAGGCAACTAGTCTAGGAGAAGGAAAACTCTGAATTCAAACCAGTTAAACTCCGCTTAAAAAATTGACCTTGTGTCATATCCTGCCCGAGCGGAGGGGTTGGTAAATAGTACCTTTTGATATTTACCTCTTTGGGGAAATCATAATAAACTTTGTAAGAGCTGGTAGACTGATCTCGTAATCGTATTATTTTCTCTGAATATTTTCAACTTTTTTAATGAAAAATAATTATGGTATTGCATTATCATTCTATGTATTTCTTTCTAGATATCTCGTGATCATCCGTGGAAACTTCCTCGAATTCCAGATATCATTTTGCGGGAAAACAGGCAATGCTACTCATTTTTACGAATATCTATGAATGTCTTATTCATTTTTTCTCTGTTCTAACGTATTTATAATTTTCCTTTCTTTCTTTATTATTGGTATGGTTCCAACTTGGCCAACGATCATAAGCACTTCCTTAACAGCCATTTTCATAAGTTCTTAATTTCAGCAGGAGGCCCTTGTATGTTTTCAATTCTCCAAATTATTTAACTTGTCCGTAGACAGAGACACCTCTCTATTCTGATAAACCCCTTTATTACTTTTACTGTTTGCACTTTTTTCACACTAGCGTCAAAACAACACAATGGTCTGGAAAATCTCTGTTTTCCAATTTTTCTTGTATCTTTTCCAATGTTTTAGGAATTATTTCAAGCACACCAACTACAATTTGAATCATTGTTCCCCTTTGTTGTTATATACTGACCTTTGACTGGCCTTATGTGTTCGTGGATTTCAAAAACCGGGTGCACGTTTGTCAAAAGGTAAAGAAAAATCAACGGAAATGCCATGTTAATTATGTGGGTAGTATGCCAGACGGATGTAACCACGGAGTGCGTGGGTTTTAGAAAAATACATAACGATGAATGTTTTAACGATGGAGCTGGTCTCCCTTTCCCACTCAGTTGTGGCTAGTCTTGTCCTCTTTTTGTTCTACTTTGGGGCATTCATTTAATTTGTGATTAATTGTTTCATCTTTGTCACCACATAAACTACGGTAGATTTCCTGATGCTTGTTATCGATTTTCGCTTTTATATAATTATTGGTCATTATTATTATTATTATTATTGCTGTTATTATTATTATTAAAATTTCAACTTTAACTTTTCCTATGTTACCGCTGTGTCACTATCTATATCATCATGTGTAATTTTTAATATGTCCTCTCTAAGGGTTTGAAAACTTTACGCTTAGTTTTTATCTTGTTTTTGTTTTCAGGATCTGTCTTTGAACAAATTCTTCATATATTTTTTCTTTATTCTCTCAAGTAATTTGGCCGATGCATGTTTTTGTTTTATTCTTTTCTATTTAGCAGGGTTGGAAATCTTCTCCTTTATCCCACATGTTCCTTGCCACTGTATTTGCAGTTGATCTCGAACTTAGTCCTGCTGTTGTTCTCTTTTTGTTATTTGAACCCTTTAATAATTTCAGTTGTGGTAAAATTCTATGCTTGTTTCAAAGTTCATATTACTTTTTTATTTTTTGCTTGTTTGATGGGAACTGCACCTTTTTATTAATCTGACAATGAATAATTGCCTCTCTTTTGTGCAGTTTTTTTTGTTCGCTGTTTTTTTTTATTTCGCAAAATTTAGATACCTCCATTAATCTGTTCACGTATTGATAGACACGTGTGATTTCTGTTTAGTCTTCATGCATTTGATTCTTTCACTGACAACAAGTGTTTTTTTATTTGCTTTTATGATTTTCTTAATTAATCTAACAATATAATTATTCGTTAATAGTTCGAATTCTCACGAGAAAACCATTACTAACGTGTCCAGAATTAGGTCTGATATTTCGTTCTCTTCTCCATTAGCTATTTCGTCTTTTAATTTCTTAACCCTTGCCAACGCTGCGAAGTATCTGATCCCTAATTCTATATGCTCCCGTTAGTCCAACACGGCTGAGACTTATATCGATGATACCATCGTCATAATATGTAGATGTTGTCTGTCTAATTACCATTAACTAAACAATGGTTGATTTTGAGTTGAAACTTTTATTATAATTATATATGATGCTACAGTTTGCCTGATAGTTTCTAGTTAGTGGCTAGATTTCTGCACTTCAGTTATGAACTATTCTCTCTCCACCTTCATTCGTTCACTTTTTTGCCACCGATTAGATTTTACTAAATCTATATCAGCGTTTCTAATAATTTGTACGCATCGCCCATATAGTTTATTTTTTCCTAGAAATATTTTACTTGATTCAGTCTTAGTGATTTTGCTTCTTTCTTATAATTTTTTTTCCTCAATTTCTTTTTATTTTCTAGTTATTTCGGTGTGAGTTCGAGTTGTTTTGCAAATTTATAGATTTCTTTTGCTTTTCGTCTATGATTGTTGTGGAATGCACAGACAATATCTGTCCAGCGGAGTAAGACCTTAAACCATATAATAGCGAGGTTCCAACCTTAAAGAATTGGGAAATGTTGAGTACCGCTTCCTGATCATTGATCCCAAATCCACCCTGACCTGGAATTGTAACACCTGATTAAGTCCTATCTCTAGGTCAAATAGTACAAACTAATGGTGCAATCAAATGACAGATGTCAAATTGTGTCTGTATATAGCAATATTTGAAACCATTTGACTGTGAGCAAAAAAAGAGTTCAGGTTGGTTTAAGAATGTTATATACAAAATGTTTTAATAAATTATATATATATATTTAATAAATATGTATAAAAAGCATTTGACTTTAAATAACTGAGAAAAAGTTGACATGCCATAAAACCCAACCAAACCAACTCGATCATGCGAGATTACTACCGAAAGCATCCAATCAGTTGTTGTGTATAAGTGTTCCTTTAATCCTGTTGCGTTTATTTTGTCCGTCAATTTTACTTGGATTAAGCCTTTAACATAAGTTCATGTCTTGTTATTGTAAAGTAAAGTTGGCGACCGTAGTCGAGGGTGACCCGAAGGCTCCCTTTTCGATAGCTACTACACCGAGGTGTAGGGAAGGGCACTATTTCTTTCCCTGGATTGCTCCATTTTACCCTTGATACGAACCTTATAATGCTGAGTGTTAAGCAAGATAGCATCAAGTACCATTTTTTGAGTCTTTGGTATGACTCGACCTGGGATTGAACCCAGATCTCCCGGGCCATTGGCGAACATTCTAACCATTATGCCAATGCCTGGTATTTCTTGATATGGTGACGTTCTACATCTGCATTTGGGTGATGGATTTTGCAACAGGTTAATACATTCATGACTTTACTATCCGTTTTTTTTATTATTGCAGCTCCCATCCAGTTTATTAAAACTGTATTTCCCTACTGGTATTGCCAGGATGTTTATTGCTATGATTTTATATTTCGTATTGAGTTTTGTTCTTTATTTGGCTTATATTCTCAGAACGAATTATTTTCTTACTTTTGGTTATTTATAGTATATCCTTCTTTTCATTGATTTCTAAATACTTATATATTTTATTGTTTTCTAGCTCTTTATTTCCACTGTTTATATCTAATCATGTTTTTGACTTTACTAGCGAGCATTTCCTAAACGTGACTTTCGAACATTTGTCCAGATCAAATTGCACTTCTATATCGCCCCTAAATATATTTTTTTTCGCATTAGTTAATAAAGCTAAAAAAATCGTCATCATTGTTGGGCATATGCCTTTAAAGAATAGGTAGTTTATTCTTTTGGAATTAGTTTTATATCGTTAGTCTGTGTTTTTAGGTTCTGTGGAAAGAAGTATTGTTAGGAATAGATATTTCTTCAATATAATTTTGCAATATAAAACAAAACTAATAATAAAATCTAAATAAATATATAATAAATAAACAAATGAATATAACTTCTTGTAAGACTTTATTTTTATGAATAATTAAAAGTGCGTTTTTTATTGTTTGAGAATAAAAAGCTGTCTTTGGTTATATATTAATTTTATAAATTTTATAAGCAGACACAGTTAACAAAAAGTTTTCAAGATGGAAAACAACGCTTTTAAATGACGTCGCTTCAATTAACCAACGTTTCAATAAAAAGGAATAAAACTTCGAAGTCAACTATTCTTCGAAAACAGATTATCTATACCAAAGCTAAGTGTTAATTTAATTGTGCTTTTGTTTGAGTTTAAATATGTATATATGTGTATAAGGACTTGAATATGTGCAATTGAAAATTGACTAAGCTACGTGTTCACTTTTCTAAAACGTTTACAAATAAAAGTAAGTATTAGGTTGGAAATAATTTACCAATAGTATTAGAATTATCGAAAAAAGAAAAGAAAAGAAAACAAAAGAAGTGAAATTGAGTCTCCTTTGAAGAATGTATTATTAATGATTAGATTATTAGTTATGAACACGTTTATTTTATCTGAAGATTCTTTGATACCTTTCTATATTGTATTTTAGGAATGTGATTATAATTAGGGATATCTTAATAACTTTTAGAATCCAGACCATATTGAAAATTTTCTGTTGACCTCGAGAATTCCCCAAGATGAACTTGTTGATATGGAGTTTTTCTTCGTAATTATAGAATTCTTTTTTCAATTTCTTTTATTCAAAAGGAAATACGTCCTTATATTCTATAGATTTGCCAGTTTTCTCTTTTAGAATTGATATTATTATTTTGTATCTTCTGGGACATCATGTAATGTGTCCCTACATTTTTTTTTTGGCCTCCTTGTTACTTTTGCTTTGGTTCGTAGGTATGCTAGTGGTTCCGTGACTTAGCCCTTTTTATATACGTTAAGGATTTATGAACTACGTTTTCTTCGTTAGTTGATGTGTGATGGATAGGTGGTGAAGCAAAAATTTTATTTTTTTCATCTTTGGATCGCTTTCAAATGTTTTGTTTTATGTAAAGGATTTTCTTCCTTTTCATAACTGATACGGTAGGTTTTGAGTTTGATTTTTTATTTTAATTTTTCTTTCATAATTAGAATCTCGTTAATTGATGTTATCTCAAATTTTCTATTAATTATTCTTGCTTTATAAGTGTTCTCTATGATACCATCAAATATGAATATTTCTTTTCTGTAAACTTATATTTTGTTTCGTGTCCTAAATTTCCATTTGGATTTATTAAACTATATCTTAGAGTTACCGGGCTTTTAATTAAGCTGTCCGCAAATATTAGTTACTGAAAAGTTAATTTTGCGCTGCCTCCCACCAGACAGGACTTGACACAAGGTCAAAAGCACGTAGGCTGATTAAAGTGGGGATAAAGGGGAGGGGAAGGTCGGGAACGAGGCGAGACTCGAACCCTGCTGGTCATTGAACCACTAAGTGCAATGTGGGTCTAATGAGTCCAACAGTATCACGGACCTAAATCTAGATCCGGGCACGGATGCCAGAATATAGCTTGAACTAGACCGTTAGGTCGAGTGCTATACAAGGGGTGCATAGGAGTAAAAAAAAACAGCTCGCCCACCCGATTGTGGCCCAGCCGAAGCTGGGGCCTTTCGACCACGAATCTTCCATTGATCGATCTCCAATCAACACGAATGCCAGATGGCCCAGCTTATTGAAGAGCATGGAATTTGATTTCAAGACTTGTAGAAGACATGCTTACCAAAATGATCAGGAATGGGTTGTTTTAGTCATTTTGAAAAATCTTTTGCATTGGTACTCAGTGTTTAGTATAATTATGAACATGTTTACTAATTATATTTTATTTTATTACGACAATTTTATTTTCTGCGAAGTGCATGTTCTATATTTGAGGTTTGTTATTATCTAATTTGCTGTATCATTATTTGTTGGGGAACTTTTCATACTGTTTGTTGTTTATTTTAATGTATTATTTATTTCTTAATTAACTACGTTTACTTCTTGTGGTACTTTTAATGTTTGTTATATCACAGAGAAAAAAAAACAACTTTTTTTTTATACTATCTTTTCCAGCGTCGATTTAACTGTTGCTTTTAAGCACTCATGGTGCCTTCAATAAGTTTCCAGACATTTTAAAATTGTCGTAGACTCTTGAAAATTCAATGTTATTGCTATACATCTTATGAGATGACTGACCAATTATTATGATTTCACATTCAAAGTAACAGCTCTAAGCAGGAATTGGAATACACTAAAACCTGATTGTCACAACTGGTGATTTTCAAAAATGAGATCTGACACATTAGATGAACGATATGCCATAAATTATGTTTTAAACTTAAAAAAAAATGCCACAGAAACGTATGGAATGCTTCAGACGACTTTTCTAACATCTTGCATGAATCGAGCATTAGTTTTTGAGTGGCATAAGATATCCACGGAAGGCAGGGAGTCTGTGAGGGATTATGAGAGGTGTGGGAGGAGTAAGGAAGTCAATACACCAGAGTTGATTGGCCAAAGGGTTAAGGTTAGGGTTAGGATGTTGAGGTTTTAAGGGAGTTCAGGAAGAGATTCCGTTGGAAGAGGCCAGCACTCTTCAAATCGGCTCAGTGGCATTTCCAGCAGGACAATGCACCAGTCCACAACTCCATCCGTGTCACAGACAATTTGACCAAGATGGGAGTCAACACAGATTCTCAGCTTCCCTATAGTCCAGACCCTATTCCCTGTGACTTTTGGTTATTCCCTAGGCTCAGCGGCTGTCGTTATGAGACAACTGAGATGAAAGAGGCTGTCACGAGGGTTATTCACACGCTCCCACAAGAGGACTTCCATGGGGCCTTCGACTGGTTGTTGGAAAGGTACAACAAGTGTATTGCAGCCGGAGGGAATTACTTCGAAGGGGACAAGAGTTTCATATGTGTACTATCAATAAAAGTGTCCATACGAAAAAAAGTCTGGAAACTTATTTAATGATCCTCGTATATATTCTCCCATTCACGATCTTAGGTGACGAGCAAACACTTACATATATCAGTTCTGTGCGGACAACCTATGCTCTGTAGTGAACTTGCCCTGACTGATAGACGATAGGGAACCATGGCAAGAAAGTGTTCCGGTAATCCCTAGGATCAGCACAACATAATAACGATGACGATGAAGGGTATTTATTCAATTAGTCGTTTGATTTTAGTTCCTTGATTTGCAGTTCTTTCAGATAGCATACTAACTGCATACATTAAGATGGGGTCCCAGAAGCGTTTTGGCTTACGCACTGAACATTGACGTCTACCTAGTGAGTTTGAACTCCAGTCCCTCTATAAATTTCACATTATGTCAAATACTCTTAGGAAAGTTTTTAAAACACTTATCCCCTCGCAGTGGATCAAACAGTACCACTATTCTTATTCTTCTTCAAGGATAGCTTTGGCATTAAATCTCCTACGGAGGTTGATGTGCCATTACATAATAGTAATAATAAAACAAGATATATTATATAATACTTCTTTATGATCCTGTTTTGATGATTTTACCTTGGGTTTATTGGGATTATTATTATTCTACTCTTCGAGAGTTTGTCACATCAGCGTTAGCTAATGGTTTTTCATTGGAGTATGATAGTGTAATTCTCAAGTCTCCAGGACTCTTTTCAGTATTCTGGTCGATCGCAATAGTGTAGTGTAGTTTGGATGATCTCTACTCATCCTCTTATTTCCAAGTCCTCCAGTCTCTTTTATAATCCTTCAGTGACTGTACCAAGAGCACCAATTATAACTGACATAAGCGTCATTTTCATGTTTCACAGTTTTTTTCTTCAGTTCCCGAGCAAGTTTGAGGTAGTTATCCTTATTTTCGCTTTCTTTCAACTTTACTCCGTAGTCAGCAGGGAGATCAAAGTCCACAATTCCGTAAGTCCTCTTTTCTTGTTGATTATTATAAAATCTGGTCGTCTGGCCGAAATTACGTGATCTGTTTGTGTGTCAAAATCCCAGGGAAATTAGTACATCTTATTTTCATGGACAGATACTGAGTTGTTCATATACTATTTGTTCTTATAGTCAAAATTTAATTTCTTGCACAGTTACCAGTTGGTCACTTTGCCTACCCATTCGTGTTCTGTCTTATACTCTTTCTGTGCTAATTTGCTGCATTCGTTTATTATGTAATTAATCAATCCCTTTTTATTATCACATAGCATACATCTGCTGTTTTGTTGCGTCTTATCTATTATTGTTTGATATTATTGGTTCTTATGGCGTTGTTTGTGCTGCTATAAGAAAAAACTCAGTTTCTCTCTAAAAGTTTCCTTTTCGTAGCCACGTCCACGTCTTCTCGTGTGAGTTGTCACTTGTTAGTCACTAAAAACGCCCACACAGTTGTCTTTCTTTCCATTTTTGTTTTCTGATTATTTCCTTTCTCCTGATCTTCGTGTTGTCGGTATTAGAATTACTTCTTTCAAGTTATTCATATCAGCAATAGCTGCTGGTCTTTCACTGGATTTTGAGTAAAAGCAAGTCTCTGCAAGTTTCCAGGACTCTTCTCAGTATTCTGGTCGATCTCAATAATGCCATAGTTTGGATGGTCTCCAATCAACCTTTTATATCCAAGTCCTCCAGTCCCTTTATTAATCCTTTGGTGACTGTACCAAGGGCATCAATTATGATTGTTATAAACGCCACTTTCATGTTCACAGTTTTTTCAGTTATTATTATTAATCTTCTTCTTCTTCTTCTTCTTCTTCTTCTTCTTCTTCTTCTTCTTCTTCTTCTTCTTCTTCTTCTTCTTCTTCTTCTTCTTCTTCTATTATTATTATTATTATTATCATTATTATTATTATTATAATTATTTACTTTAGAGTTTTTCACATCAGCTAACGCTGATGGTCTTTCACTGAACTTTGAGCGACAGCAAGTCTCCTCAAGTCTCCTGGACTTTTCTCAGTATTCTGGCTGTTCTAAATAATGCTGTAGTTTGGATGGTCTCCACTCGGCCCCCAACTTCCGAGTTTTCTAGTCCCTTTAATAATCATTTAGTTACTATATCAAAAGCACCAATCACAATTGGTATAATTGCTACCTTCATGTTCATTTTTTTTTCAATTCTCTTGCAAGGTCGAGGATACTTATCCTTCTTTTCACATTCTTTCAATTTTATTCTGTGGTCATCCGGAGCAGCAAAGTTGACAATTTTGCAAATTCTCTTTTTTTATTGTTGATTATTATAAGTTCTGGTCTTCTGGCCAAGATTAGGGGATCTGTTTGTACGTCAAACTCCCATAGGAGTTTTTGTGTGTTTTTATGACAGGTATTGGGTTGTGGATATTATTATTATTATTATTATTATTATTATTATTATTATTATTATTCACACGAGGTTTAGCCGATTGATTTTCACAGGAGTTGAAGTGACTGCAAGTCTCCTCATGTCTCCGGGACTCTAGTCAGTATTCTTGCTGATCGTTACAATGCTGTAGTTTGGATGTTCTCCACTCGTTCTCTTATATCAGAGTCCTCCAATTCCTGTACCAATCTTTGGTGACTGTACCAAGAGCAACAATTGCAAATAGAATCATCGTTACTTTCATGTTACACAGTTGTTTTCAACTCCCTGCCAAGGTCGAGGTATTTATCATGTTGTTGTTGATCTTCTTCTTCTTCTTCTTCTTCTTCTTCTTCTTCTTCTTCTTATTATTATTATTATTATTATTATTATTATTATTATTATTATTATTATTATTATTATTATTATTCTCTTGAGAGTTTTCCCCACAATCGTTAGCCGATGGATTCTCACAGGAGTTGAAGTGACTGCAAGTCTCCTCGAGTCTCAAGGACACCTCTCAGTATTTTGGCCGATTTTAGCAATGCTGTAGTTTAGATGGTCTCCACTCGTCCTCTTATGTCCAAGTCCTCCAGTTGCCGCACAAATCTCTGGTGACTGTACCAAGTGAAACGATTACAATTAGTATCACCGTCACTTTCATGTTTTTTTCAATTCCATAGCAAGGTCAAGGTATTTATCGTTCTTCTTCTTCTTCTTCTTCTTCTTCTTCTTCTTCTTATTATTATTATTATTATTATTATTATTATTATTATTATTGTTATTGTTATTATTATTATTATTATTATTATTGCTCACGATTTATTCACATCAGCGTCAGCTTGTGGTATTTCACTGGATTCTGAGTGACAGTATTATTATTATTATCATACATTCCCACGCTGCCCTCTCAATCAAATAGCTTTAAAATTTGCACAGCTTTTAAAACCATTTTCTGAAGTGAACGGCGTTAGTTCTTTGGTTTCCTTTCATAGGACTCAGAAAATAAATGAAATAAGTGGGTTTCGACATAAGATCTAATGAAATCAATGCACACGTGAAAGAAGCCACAAGAGAACCGCATATTCATTTAGGATAATCTTTACATAGCACTTCACATGTTTGTCTATGTCATTTTCCGTACAGTTGTTTTATCCCATCAAATCATTCAAATTTATTTAAATTGTCCTTAATCTTTCTTACTTTCGTATTCTTGCTCTTTTGCTTTTTTGTTTTCTTAATTTCTTTGCCATCTTTTTTCTTTTACACTTTATGTCCTTAGCTATTTACTTTATTTTTCATCATCTTCTCTTATTTCTTCTTAATCTTTGCTTTTCTTTTGGAGCCATGTTCTTTTTTTTCCTTGTGCTTTTTTTGTTATTTTTTTTAAAATTTCATTCGTTTTATTATTTCGACCGTTTTCCATTTCATATTGTTTTATATAACTTTTCCTTATAAGTTGAAGAGTGTTTTTTTTTCTTCCATCATTTGTTTTCTTTTACTTTGTGACTTTTCTTTCTTTCGATCCGGTCGGCAGGACTTAACACCTGGCAGTATTACCGACAGACGTTATAAGAACTCCTGAAAAGTGGTATCCCCCAAACTGCATTTCGTAATGAAGTTCCAGATCATGAGTTCTGTGATATTCTGAGTATTCTATCATTGTCATTACTCCCAGGTTCACTGTAAATCTAGAGTGGCTATACATTTAACGACACCATTAATGGGTCTAATAGATGTGTTTGCAAATTATTTATATTTGATTCAAATACTTGTTATCATACAACACTATACAAAATCTACACAAAAAGGTAAATATAAATCTACAATGTATACAAAATCTTAACATCTCACCATACGTTACCCCGGACGGGTTGAAATGCCTTTAAATTCAATCACTCTTTACATATGCCTTCGACTTTTATTTTATTGTTTTTATTTTTTTTTAATTTTTGGTTTATAATTTCGTTTGTTTTCTTTTTTGATTTGCTTTCTACAAATAGCTCTGCTTTCCTATTTTTTTCTTATTTTTTTCCGTCTCATTTTACAACTTTTCACTTTTTTCAGATTCTGTTTGAATTCTAGGCTTTTATATATATTTTTTCCTTACAGTCTCTAATTGTTTTTGTAATGTTTTTGTAACCTTTTGAACTTGATTATTTTCTTTATATTTCCTCTATTTGTTAATTCATTTTTTTTCCAACGAAAAGTTTTTTTTTCTTTCTTTTTTTCTATTTGTTTCTATCATTGACAATTTACTTTTTTAGATCCTTTCATCAAACTTTTAAGTTCGTTCTTTTTCGGACTCTTTTTCTATTTTTCATTATTTTTTTTTTTCTCATTTTGAATTAATTGTTCATTTTGAACTTCAATCTTCTTCACTGGTTCCCTAATTTCGTATACGAGTGGGGACACTTCTTATGTCTTATTGAAAATATTTTAACAGAGCCCATTTTCACAGTCTATAACTAGTTTGAATTCAGAGATACTTCTCCTAGAGTGGTGGCGAAATCAATGTTACGGATCCTTTCTTGCTGTACAATTTTACAATGAGAAATGCAAGCAGAAACCTTCATGATTTCAACTCGGATAGCTGAATCGACTTCCTACACCTTAAACCGTTACACCATCAATTCCCCAATTTCTACTTCTTAATTATCAACCAATTAAAGATTACTGTTAGATTTTGTAAAAAGGTTAATCATAGTTTAATGTAATAGCAGTTAGTTACAATGCTTGCTCATATGAAAATATATTTTAAAATAACCATTTTGTGAAGTTATTCACGCACCCTCTTCGTCTCTCTTTCTCCCTCCATCTCTCTCTCTCTCTCTCTCTCTCTCTCTCCCTCCTCTCTCTCAAATTCTTTCTCTCTCTCCAAGTATTTTTTTCAAACTGTCGAACTGGATGTTTGCCCTTCCAGTGCTTCCCAAAAGATAAAAACGATCCTGTGTCATACACAAATACTTCATATATATATATATATATATATATATATATATATATATATATATATATTAAGAGAGAGAGATAGAGAGATAGAGAGAGAGAGAGAGAGAGAGAGAGAGAGAGAGAGACTCATACATACATGCATACATACAGACAGACAGACAGACATAGACGAATAGATAGATAGATAGATAGATAGATAAATAGATCTAGAGTAATGCCATTCATACATGATGAACAAATATGTTAATAATTTATGTAATATTTAATATCTGTCTTACGGCTTTTTGATTTTCACTAACTTAAAATTACGATAAATTTAAAATATTTTTCAATAATTTCCTTACTTTCAGCATTTAACCTAAATTGTTATTAACACTGGTATTTCTGCGTTGTATATTTAACAATAAACTCTTCCTTTCGGCATTTTTTCTCCTTTAAAGTTAAAGTAAATTTTATATCGACAGTTTTATTCAATTTTCTTCAAATTTATGATTTCTCCGTATAGGCCATACACGATGCTCTTGTTGCTGATTTTTCTAGAGAAGTACAAAAAGATTTTCCTGTAATTGTATCATCCGCTTGCATTAACGTAATGTCGCCGATGTGTTTCGTCAAAGAAAATATGAAGGGAAAGTTAAGAAGGAATGGTTATTCTTCTCTCAGACATTTATCGATTTCTTCATTTGTGACATTTGTAATATCTCTAACAGGTCATATATTGAAGCGGATTATGAACATGTCAATCTCAAACTATTACAGTTGCCTCTACTTAAATTTATCCAACGGAATGAGTTGCATCTATATATGCTATTATCTTTAAACTGTGTTTTTAGTGATATTTATTGAACATCTTTTTGACAATGATATTAAAATGTGTATAGTGATTCCTCATATTATTAAATCGAATGCCCTCTATTAAATTAAACTGGATCAATTGTGAATTATTGGCACTTAATGTCTGTCCGTCTTACTTATTTGCCTTCTTTTGATGTTTGCTTTTCTACTTAATACATCAGTTTTATTTCACCTATATACCAGTTCATGATCTAGTTTTATCATTTAGGTTCTCTTCCCTTTCACCTTATTTTCTATTCAATTTCTTCTTCAGACTTACTCATACAAGGATCATTAAATAAGTTTCCTGACTTTTTCGTATGGGCACTTTTATTTGACAGTACACATATGAAACTCTTGTCCCCTTCGAAGTAATTCCCTCCGGCTGCAATGCACTTGTTGTACCTTTCCAACAACTTTTGGAAGGCCCCATGGAAGTCCTCTTGTGTGAGCGTGTCAATAACCTTCGTCACAGCCTCTTTCATCTTTTCAATTGTCTCATAACAACAGCCTCTGTGCTTTGGGAATAACCAAAAGTCTCGGGGACCAAGGTCTAGGTTATAGGGAGGGTGAGGAACTGTCTTGATGCCCATCTTGGTCAAATAATCTGTGACACGGATGGGGTTGTGGAGTGGTGCATTGTCCTGCTGGAAATGTCACTGACTCGATTTGAAGAGTGCTGGCCTCTTCCGACGGAATCTCTTCCTGAACTCCCTTAAAACATCAACATAGTAACCCTAACCCTAAGCCTTTGGCCAATCAACTCTGGTGTATAGACTTCCTTACTCCTCCAACACCTCTTATCATCCCTAAAAAACTACCTGCCTTCTTTTAATCTTTTATGCCACTGAAAAACTGATGCTCGATTCATGCAAGATTGTCGAAAAGCAGTCTGAATATTTCCATACATTTCTGTGCCATTTTTTCCAAGTTTAAAACATCATTTTATTACATATCGTTCTTCTAAAGTGTCAGATTGCATTTTTGAAAATCACCAGCTTAGACAATCAGGGTTTAGTAGGGTGTATTCCAATTTCTGCTGTCGCTATTTATTTGAACCTGAAATCAGAAAAGTTAGTCAGTCATCTTATAAGATGTACAGCAAAAACATAATGAGTTTTCAAGAATTTACGACAATTTTAAATGCCTGTACAAAAAGGTCTGGAAACGTATTGAAGTCACCACGTAGTTCAAGAGTTTTCTTTCTGTATTCATTTCGTTATCCTTTTTAAATGCATCAGATTAATTGTTAAAATAACTGATTTTCACTAAGCATAGCCTGAGGCAAGCTTTCTTACTAATGCACACACACACACACACACACACACACACATATATATATATATATATATATATGGGAAATCAAATGTTTTCTATAATTTACGGAATTTGTTAACATTTTTAAAAAATAATAGGCTGCAGAAGTTGTAATTTTTGTATGTGTATTTTTATTGACCAATCAATTCTTAGCAGATTGTTTTTTAAAATATTTTGAGACTTGAAGTCATGATTATTTGACTTGGCGCAAAATATTCCAATGAGCAAAACTCAAAATAATTCAAAAGATCTTTTCCTTCCTAGTTCGTAAAAAAATACATTGAGAATCATACATCAGAATTATAGTTAAATAATTAAATTTTGAGCCCACGTCAATATTATTGATAGAAAAGAAATAAATATTTTATTTACTAAATATGAAAATATTCTACACTAAAATATTCTCCACTAAGTTTTAGTTCATTTTCTTTAGTGAAAATAAAATATTCTTTCCTTTTAAATATATAACTGCAACATCTCTTAACTATCTTAAATTGAAATAATATTTAAGTGTTTCCGTAGATTCAATAATAGTGATACAAAAGCCTTCGCTTGCAGTCGAAAATTTCAACGACACTAGAGTAGACTGTTTACGCAGAAATATATATTATCTCACATAATGAAATACTTACGCATAGAACATTTAAACACATAAAATGTATCACTTTTGATTAGGCTAACAAAAACTTCTATATTTCATACATGAATGTTCACGTTCTCTTTTAAGGTGTTTATGCTCCAACTATTCTTTTTTCACTTGCACGTAAAGACTTCGAAACTTTTGTGTTTCAACAAGATTCTCATTCAGTTTAAAGAAATCAGAATTAATTTGTAGTACAGAGTGTATTCCCTGATTTACACCCTGTTCCAACATATACAAATATATATATATATATACTTGTGTGTGTCGGTATATATATATATATATATATATATATATATATATATATATATATATATATATATATATATGTGTGTGTGTGTGTGTGTGTGTGTGTTTATTGACAAAAAGATTTACCTTAATCCGACAAGGAGAAAGGTAGAAGTCTCCGATCAATATAGAAAGGTTAATCCATTCATTTTTCTTTTGTAAATGTCATTTCTGTCTATATATTTCAATAACTGCCTGTATACTAATATATCTACTAATATATGTATTCAGATAAGATGTGGTATTTTTCTTTGTACCTCTTTCTTATATAGAAGATTTTAGAAATAACTATTTCGTGATGATTATGAAAGCGGTTAATTATAATGAATTGAAGGAGGTTTGAGGTTTAAGATTCATTTCATAGATAGATAGATAAAGAGAAAGTGTGAAAGAGATACAGAGAGATAGAGAGAGAGAGAGATTGTATACTTTTAAAGCAATCATTATTTAAGCATGTTTTGTTGAAGATTGTGGAGTATTTCCATTTAGGATTTTTGGGTGAAAACATTCAAGTATTTTTTATTATTTTCCTTATGCTGGGGTTGAGGTGGTGAAGAAAGTGGCCCATAGCACCCTAAGCACTTTTAACCATTCAATAGTCGTCCTCAGGTGTCGTGTTTGATTGCTGCTGAGAGTTGCTGTGAGTCTTTAAATTTATTTCTAATAGTATTTTCATTGTATATATTTTGCTCATTCTGTTTCGTGGGGTGTTTAGGTGAGTTATTGAATATTTCTATTATATTAATATCTGGGTTGAATCTTTGTTTTTTTGTTTTTTTTTTTTTTGTAAGTCTTTTTATTGTTCATAGTAATTTCTGCAAGGATTTGTAATCGATTTTTATTAATTTTTCTCTAAATGATTTTGTATTATCAATGATGATCTTTATGTCGGAATATTTTAGATTATCAGTGACTTTGTAATACTTTGTTATAAGATGGCTTTCTATGCACTTATGTATGAGAAGTGATACGTAAGGTGTCGAGAGAGTTTAGGTATCGTATGGTCAATGTAGGTATTGACTGTCATGTTATTTTCCGAAAGACACACTCGAAATAGACATGTACATTTATAAACTACATTGATTCGGTTCAGGTGAATTTTGAAGGAGTTTGTGCAATTTTTAACGATCATTTTTATCATTAAGGTTTTTCGGACTATTGTCTTCATCTTTATTATTATTTCCACAACGTTTAGACAACTTTTAATGATCAGTTTTGATGTTTTAAATTTTGTGTAATAGATAATGAGTTTTATTTCCTTTTGTAGTTCAATGGGTTAAACGTGTTTGCGTATGATATTGGTCATTACTTGCAGCTCTAATTTGTAGTTTTTATGTATTTGATTCCTATCATCATCATCATCATCATGTCGTGCCGCTAGCACGGATATCCCTGACCCTCTCTCGCCACTTCTCCAAATCGTTTATCTCCGGCAGGTCTTCAGGGTTACATCACTTATCCTCACATAGCTGCTGTATGTATGTTCGCTCTGGTCGTCCAGCTTTTGCTAGGCTATATGTGGGGGTCCATAGGAGTACATCACTTATGAGCTCGTCCCTGCTTCTCCAGCAGTGTCCTGCATGTCTGGTTCATCTAACTTGGATAGTTTTCGTGATGGAAGGCAGGTGGTCGTATAGTTGGTGCCTTGTTGGGTGTTGCCGCCAGGACTTGTTCAATATTGCCCGCAGCATTCTTGTGTAATTGCTTTCCAGCTTCTTCTCCAGCCGTTTAGTTAGCGTCCAAGTAGTGCATCCATACAGCAGTATCGATACGACCGCTGCCTGGAAGAAACTGCGTTTCATTTTATTGGTCAGGTCAAATCTCTGTATGATCGATAGCTTATCGAAAGCTGTCCATGCCTTCGTTAGCCGCGCGTCCATGTCTTTTTTGGTTAATGAGACACTGCTACCTAGGTAGATGAACTTGCCTACCAGTTTCAGAGAGGTCCCACCTAGTGTGGAAATGTCACCTGTTTGATTATAGCACATATGTTCAGTTTTTTGTGCATTGATATGGAGGTCAATATTGTATTCAGCAGTAAACTTTAGTTCTTTTCTAAGGTTTGTTTTAGTTTAATTTCATTTTTGTATTGTATGGCAATAAAAATATCATCTGCTTAACCTACAGATATTTCGGGACTTTTTATTGTGTCAAATATTTTGTTCATGATGTGGGATATGTTAAATTCGGATATAGTTTGTCCAAGGGGAGAATTCATGAAAATGCCGTTGATTTGTTTGCACAGTTTTCCTCGGGGATCATAGAACGGAAATTTTGTCGTTCAGGCATGGAGAAGTTTGTGGAAAATGTTTTGTTTTATGTCCGGAGAAGGTGATTATATACGTTTTCTATTATAATTTTGATTATTTCTTGGACGGGTACGTTTGTGTAAAAGTCTTTACCATCAAGTGATGCCGTCATGCATTTATTTGGGTGGGATAGATTTTAGGATTTGTATGTAGTCGGTAGTTGATCTAATGCTACACTTCTGGATAAACAGTTGTATTATGTTATTAACGGTTTTTGAATGTATATATACACAAACCTAGATTCCTTACAATTTTGCTATAAATGTTACAACATTCAAGCACACACACACACACACACACACACACACACACACACACACACACACACACACACACACATATATATATATATATATATATATATATATATGTATTACAGTGACATAGATACATGTATTTAAATTCAAAGCAGAAACCAAGGAAGTATATTTATCACAAACGCCCCCAAACGTACTCTCTTTGAAGCGAGGATATCATCTTCCCTAAGAAGTCTTTGCAGTCACAATATATATATATATATATATATATATATATATATATATATATATATATATATATATATGAGGGTGGTTCACGTTTCCTTACTCACGTTCCTTGCCGGTGTCTGATTTGTAAATCTTGTTTTCTGTGTGCAATCACTTGCAAAAGTTCATTCAGTTTTACTGATTGCTTATTATAAATTATCAACAAAATCTTTATAAAAATCACAAAAAATACAACCCTGAAAAATGATAATTTATTCTTTTGATGATAATTTAGAGAGACTTGTTGATAATATAGGGAATCGACCAAATATACCTAAACATCATTAACTGACTGACTGATTTCAATGGCACGTCGACAGCTATCAGATTATTTTTTGCCTAGATGTTACAAAATGGTACTCATTGTATATTTACATTCAACTATACGGATATTTCACGCAATTAACGGGTGAAATATCACACTTGAATGTCTGGACATGGTTACGAAAAGGAAGCCTAAACTGAATATTTTCTAACAGTAAAAGTAAAGTTGTCTCCCTTTAGTCAAGGGTGACCCCAGAGCTCCCTTTTCGGTAGCTACTACACCAAGGTGTAGGGGAGGGCGCTACTCCTTTCCCTGGATTGCTCCACTTTACCTTTGATCCTTACCTTATAATGATGAGTGTTAAGCAAGGTAGCATCAAGTACCATTTTTTGAGTCTTTGGTATGACTCGACCTGGGATTGAACCCAAGTCTCCCGGGCCACTGGTTAACACTCAAACCATTATGCCAATTTCCGGTAACTTAATGAGGCATGATTATATTATTGCGGAAAGCGATCTAACGCAGCCGAATAGCAAGTCTATATTGATAGTTTAACAGGGACAAGGCGATTAATCACATTATAAGTGATTAAAGCAAACTACTGCAAAATAATAAAAACATTAGACTAGAAACAACTGTTAGAGGAAGTTGATCCTCAGGGAACAGTGCAAGAAACTAAAATTTCCAAATACAATCGAATTGTATGTGCACCAACTAGAATCCGTCTCATAGTATGTGACACAAAGTTCTCTGAGAATTTGACATACTAACAGATCACTGAATCCTTGCCAAGAACTAGTGATAATTAACAGAAAAAAGAGAACCGGCTGCCTTGTGGATTTTGCTGTTCTGTTTGACCATATGGTTAAAATCCAAGAAAACGAAAACTGAGACATGTACTTAGACCTTGCCAGAGAATTAAAAAAGCCATTAAACATGAGGGTGAATGTAGTACCAGTATAAAATGGCAAACTTGGGACGATCTCCCAATGTTCGGAAAGAGGACTTTAAGAGTAAGAAATCGAATGACGAATCATGACCAATCAAAAAAGGCTCTCTTGAGATCCGCCAGAATACTAAGAAGAGTCCTGGAGACCTGAGGAGAGGTGTTGTCTCTAAAACGCTTGTGAAATCCACCAGCAAATGTTGATGTGAAAAAACTGCAAAGAGTATGGGAAAAACTGTATGAATATTTCAAACGACAAAAAAGTGAAATCTCAATTGAGAAGACTTGAAAATAGCAAAGAAAAGTAAAAAAAATTAAGGGAAACTGAGTCTCTTCTGATAACAGCACAAAACAACACCATAAGGACCAACCATTTTAAAGCAAAAATAGATAAGACGCAACAAAATAGCAAATGTAGGTTCTGTTGTGAAATAAACGGAATTATCAATCACATAATAAGCAGCAAATTAACGTGAGGAGATTTTAAGTTTAGACACAATTTGGTGGCGAAGGTGATTCACACGCAATTGTGCAAGAAATATAAATTTGACCCAACGATCACATGGTATATGCACGAGCCAGAATCTATCCTGGAGAATGACTCACGCTAAGTTCTCTGAGTTTTGGGGGTACAAAGAGACCACCTAATCTTTGCCATGTGACCAGGCCTAGAGATAGTCCACAGCAAAAGAAAAAGAATAACTTGAAGAATAATGAAGTCTGCGCCCCTTCATCCTGCAGACCAAATAGTAAAAATAAAAGAAAGCGAAAGGAGAGATAGATATCTAGACTAGATTAGAGAAATAAAAAAAACAAAAACTATGCAACGTGAAGGTGACAGTGATACCAATTGTAATTGGTAAACAAGGAACAATCCACAAAAGATCCGTAAAGGGACTAGAAGACATGGAAATTAGAGGACATGGGGAGAACATTCATACTACAGCATTATTAAAATCGGGCAGAATACCGAGAAGATTCCAGGAGACTTGAGGAGACCTACTGTCACTCAAACTCTAGAGTCAACTCCCTAGCGTCAAAGCTGTCGCCCTAATTTACTGTTAGCTTTGCACCCAGCAAGCACTGTCCAGCAAAGGTAAATTTTAGGCCGAAAGGCTCTCAACTTTGGTTGGACCACCTTCGGGTGGGTGAGCTGCACCATTGACCGCTGACCAGGGTAGTCAAGCAGGGCCCAAGCTTCAGGTCGTGTCCGACTTTCACTCCACTAATCCCTACTATAATATATCTTGGGGTCTTTGACCTTGTGTCAAGTCCTGTCTGGTAGAAGGCAGAGATAATTACAGCCCCGTGGACGAGGCCGACGGTATTAATTTGCTGTTGGTTTTGACTCTTGCGGGCGTTGTCTAGTAAAAGAAGACTTGAAGCCAAAATACTCCAGGCTTTTGATCGGCAACCTTCGAGTGGGCGAGAGCCATTATTGACACCTATGAATATCAGTGGACCTCGTTGTTCAGTTTTATCAATAAATAGGCATATGTGGCCAGGCCCATGGTTGGGTCCATGTCCAACTAGTCTCATCAGGCCCATATTTAACTAAGTGAGCCGACCAGCAAAGTCCAGTCGGTCTCGAGCCTCGACATGAGTCCAACGTTCCCATCTCCTACCCCACCCCACTATAATCTGACCTTCAGTTTGCGTCAAGGCCTGTCTAGTGGGAGACATGAATAAATTATTGTCTTTACGTCAGGGATAAGTATCGTACCTCACTATTCCTTGTCTATCTTTTTGTTTCTCCCTTTTAATGAAGCCCTTTTTTTTTATTCTACAAAAGCGTCGACTGTTCCTTTCCACTCAAGTACCACCTTGTCTGATTTTAAGGAAACAACAAATTCCTTCAGAGATCCTATGCTTCACTTCAGATAGCGTAAAGAGCGTATAACAATTACAATCGATTACTGCAATTGACTCGTCGTGGAACGATTATAATGAACGTTGTATATGCAACTTACAGCGACAAAGCAAATGTTTTGGCTTTTGTTTGGCGTAAATAATGATTCTATAGTATTGATCTGTTAATTCAATTTACACTTCTGTAACCTTATTTTGCCTGGATCTATGATTCTGCCGTGCACAAAAAGCAAAAAAAAAAAAAAAAAACAGTATGTATATATAGAGAAGAAAAAATGTAATGATACCTTTTACAAACATATTTTGCCTTGAATAAAGGCTAACGTTCAATTGTGTGTACATTCTAGCGCAAAGCCAATATTTCGTGCTAATGGTTCAATAAATTGTGTTGTAACATGGAGCGTAAGTGATGAACGTGATCGCTGGAAGAAAAACTAGTGTGTAATTTCACCCGTAAATATTTCTGTATTGAACGTCCAAATGTTGATTAAGAAATAAGGTATTATTGCATTACGTTCATGAGGACATTTTTCCACAAGAGCAAAAGTATATAACTTGGCCAAAAGCAAAATGGAAAATTGACATCTTGAATAATAGCAATACTTTCATCAGAAATAGATTCTTCACCAGACTAAGTCATGTAGAATTTATAGAAAAGTTGAAGATTCAAACATATTAAATGATTTTTTTTCGACTGGTCACAAGGTTAAAATCGTGATATGCAGACCTTTGAGTTTCAAATCCTCGGAAAAATATCGATACTTTTTCTGAAAGGTAATTAAGTCAGTTGTTTCCAAACTTCTGAGTGTATCAAATTCGTAAACATAATGTTTTTATTCGAGCCAGCTTGATTCTACCATTCTTATATGACTATGACTCCCGTTTTGATATCCTTGTACTTTATACCAATTATAGCACTTTTCACTTTCTCTCTAATTCCTTTTGTTGTCTTCTTGTGTATCTACATCAAAGATCTTGCAATTCTATTTTCCTTGATTATGACCATTTGTTCCGTTCTTTTGCTTTCATGAGTTTTTCAACTACAACAAAACCAACAAGACCAATAATAATAATAATAATAATAATAACCATCAGCCAATACTGATATGAGAAACTCTAAATAGTAGATAATAATAATAACACATATGTGTAATGTAGCGAGAGATATGAAATACTAAAACGCATGATAAGCGAATGGCAGACGACTAGGGCTATAGGAATAAAATGTTCGGCACGAGTAGACAGGAAAAATAATCAAACAGAAATTGTGCAAGAGATAAAAATTTTACCATGCTCATAAACAGTATATGTCCAAGCCTAGAAAATGGTACGCATAAAATTATCTGAGATACAAACGAATCTCTCAATCCCAGTCAGAAGATCAAACCTAGTGTTTATCAATAGGAACATATCGCTCATCTTGTGGATTTTCCGTTCTAGCGAAACATACTTTCTAGATAAGTGAAAGTGCAAAGACAGAAACATACTCGGATTTTGGTGACAGTCTAAAAATCTATGGAACATAAAAGTGACTATAATACCAACAGAATTCCGTGCCATGGGAATGGTTCTCAAAAGTATTGTCAAGATAACAGGTGAAATGTTGATCAGATGAACAGTTGATACCATCCAGACTCCAGGACTGTTGATAGTGATTAGGGTACTTGGAAAGGACTTGTAAACCATAGGAAACTTCAGTCAGTTGGACCCCAATGAAAAACCACCATTTAAATCTGTTGAGAAAAACACACCAGGAGAAAAATAATGATGCTAATAAGAGATAAGCATCCTGAACTTATTTGAGAACTTTAAAAAAACGAAGGATCATAAAGGCGACCGTGATACGAATTGTGACTGGTGAAGTTGGGACAATACTCAAAGGATTCGTAAAGTGACTGGAGAACAATAAGCGCAAAAGTAGAGACTATCCAGGGAAAGGCATTTTGAAGATCGGCCAGAATACTGATAAGAATCCTGGAGAACTGAAGAAGACTTATAGTCACTTAAACTCCGGATAGAAACCAGTAGCTTACGCTGGTATGAAAAACCAGAAAGGAGTATTGGCACAGTAACTAAAGGATTATTAAAAGGCCTGGAGGACTTGGAAGTTGGCTGACGGGTAGACACTATCCAAATGACAGCATTGCTGAGAACGGTCAGGACACTGAGACGAGTCCTGGAGACATGAGGAGACTTGCTGTCACTCAAACTACAGTGAAAAACCATCAGCTAACACTGATGTGAAAAACTCAAAAGGAGTAAATAATAATAATAATAATAATAATAATAATAATAATAATCAGATTCTTCAATTAAAATATAGCAAAAATTCAACAACAGATTTTACAAGTCATAGAAAATCCAGTGTTATTTTAAAAAGAATAGAAAATTGCACTAACCTCTACCCAACGAGAATTTCCTCACAATCGTTTAGTTTTTGTATATATCCAGTGCTGAGGACGGCCAGAATACTGAGACGAGTCCTGGAGACTTGAGAAGACTGGCTGTCCCTCAAACTCCTGTGAAAAACAATCAGCTAATACTGATGAGAAAAACTCTTGAGGAGTAAATAATAATAATAATAATAATGATAATAATAAATATGGACGAGAATATCAAATGAAAGCTTTGTGGAGATTAGGAAATGAAAGAGTTAATCACTGAACGTGAACGCAGCAAACAGAAGACAAAAAAGTAAATATAGTTGTAGATATGACAGGGTAGGAAATTGGAGCATGTGCGAAATACGCAAAAGATTGATGTTTGATTATTCTGACTAATGCTATGTGCACTAACCAGAATCTGTCCAAGAAAATGAGACTCGCAAAATTTGCTCGAATTTTGCAACTCAAACAGAATATGAAATTAAAGCCAAATCTAGTTCTTTTTAGAAAGAAAAATAGTCCTCCCATTTATCGTATAATATTCAAAGTAATCTAAGTGATTTTAATAGAGCTGTAATCTGAGCCTCGTCGCTGTTGTTAGTGCTGGTGATGTTCATGGCCATGTTTTTTGAAAATTCTTTATGCCTTGCATCATATTCAAAACAATTTTATCTGAAGAAATACCAAATACATAAAGAATTGACATTTTATATGGATAACTCAAGAAATCTTAGTGCGAAGAACAAAGTAGAATGTCTGAAAATGGATTTTGGTTGATATAGTGGACCAATACAACATTTCTACCTTGCTGTCTGACCCGCGTATATTCCTAGGTATTTTCAATATGTCTTGGTGTCTAAGAGTACGGCTTGACTGCAGATTTTAGAAAAGAACGTTTGAGTGATATTTACACGTTTTCTTCAAAATGTTAACTTTCCGTCAATCAAAATAACACCCCCAGCTCATTTTGATCTTTTTGCAAGTGTTAAAGAAAGAAGAAAATGAATCAGTGTCGTGTCCGTCAAGTGGCCTGGTATCAGACGTATTTAATAGTGTTTATTCCGCCAACTGGCGCCGTCTGTACTACACTTAAAACAGACAGAGGCATAATATAACATCTGTATACGTGTTTCTCTATAGAAGTAATCAGTCGTTTTCACTGAACAAGTGTAGTCAGATTAGATTTGAACGTACTTGTACTTTTCTGGACCCTAAGGACAAAATAGTTTTATACGTTTTTCGACAATTGATTGCTTTCCTATGATACACAATTTGCGCCCACTTTGCAATTTGGAGCAGTCTGTACACGTTTTGAATAGAGATTGATCATCTCCACTTGCTTCCTCGAGGCAGGATGTAAGAAGATAGAAGGATTTGTAAATAGAAAAATATATGCGATGTCATTCTATGAATTTCAGCTGTTGTGTAGTCGATTATTTTCTTAGGTACACCGACTACAAAAAATAAAATATACGAAAAAAATTTGAAAAAATTTAAAAAACTATCATAGTATATTGAGTAAAATATCATTATTTTTTGATAAATATGAGTGGAGTGATGTCGGAGATATCACTGAATTTTAAGTTAAAAAACAGGTATGAAAATATTTAAAGAATTTACTTTGGAACGTCGGTTCCAGATGTTTAATCTAAAAAGAACAATATTTGAAAAAAATTCTTCCAACCCCTACCAACCCTATCTGTGGGATTTATAATGTGATAACTCTGACCCTACTGAGGGGTATGTCTATACCGAAAAATGTGGTACCGTGCGTATGACTCTAAATTACACCTGATATCTTAAAACCATTTCTGGGGGTATGGGATGTTTAGAATAATTTTTTATTGTCATGACTTCGAGGTCCACTCTGAATCAGAGGGGACCTATCTGTAAGATATGAGCCAAATAATATGTTTAAAATTATTTGCTTTAAATAGGAATACTTGATGTACACCATTTATATAAATGATAATTCCTTGAAGTTATAAATGTTAACTAAGGATTTTTTTATTTATTATTAAGTAAGTGAAATCAGATGAATGTGCAAAAAATATAACCATTCTTAAAGGGTACGGAAGCAAAATATGGATATTTAAAAAAAAATTTGTAGTCTGATTTGTCCGATTTTAAAAAAAAAACAAGAACGTGATAAATCTAAGTTTTAATCATTAGTTCTATAATTCAAGAACATTTTAAAATTAAAATTTAACCCAGTAAGAGTGAACAAGTAAGGAAGCGACGAATAATCTATGCTTTGCTTAACGCCAAAACCAACAAAATGTTTCTTGTTCTACCGTATACAAATCAAAGAAAAAATACAGAAAAAGAGCTTTTTAAGGAAAAGTAGGATTGGAGGATTAAACACAATACGAAAAAGAAGGCCTTTTAACTGCTCTCGCTACGGCGTCAATAAGAAAGTACGCTAATAAATTAAAGCCCCCCCCCACACACACACACTCCAAGAAATGAAAAAAAAGCAATTAAAAAAATATTTAAGCCCAGACTTTAACCCCTTTGACTACGCCATGAAGGACGTTTTAAAAAACAAAACAAATACAACTTATCACCCAAATATTGGTTCGCTTAAAAGTCTTATTAAAGAGTAATGGAAAAAATATCAGAATATTTTTTGAAGGCATATTAATTGTTTCGAAGGCATGATGATACAAATATTGAAACAAATGGCGGCCGTATTGAGTAAATTTACTGTGTTGTATCGATCTTCCTTTTTGTGTTCTTTATTCTTTAAATTAAAATGAATCTTGTTTTACATAAGAGTTGTTTATTATGATTGTGAAATATTCCTAATTTATCTTCAGCAAAGGTTACTCAAAATATAACTATTTCTATTTAATGTGAATAAAAGAAAGCAAAGAAAGTGTGTGCAGATTGTCTATATTTGTTTATAAAATATTTCATGATATCATAAAAAAATGTAAAGATTGTTTATTAAAGATTACCTGACATCATACAAAAAATGTAAAAAAATGTATTAAAAATTCCATGATATCATACAAAAATGTAAAACTTATTTATTAAAGATTACACGATATCATGCAAAAATTTAATTGTATAATGAAGATACTCCCTAAAGTACGACTTATACAACTTTCCAAAATAAAAATTATTTTCTCAATTATACATTTCACTCTGTGTTTAATTCAACCTTTCAAATTCAAAATTATTTTGTTAAATATTTACCTGACGGCATTTTATTTAGCAGTGTATTCGGACAAAAAAAACTTTTGCTTTACATAGATTCTTTGTCATTTCTTTTCTTGCTTACTCATATTGGGTTAAATTTATTTTTAAAAGATGCTTGAGTTATAGAACTAATGATTTAACTTAGATTTATCGCTTTTTTAAAAAATAATACTTGGACAAATCAGACAGCAAAATGTTTCAAAAACTATCTATATTTTGCATCCGCACTCTGAAAGTATAGTTATTTTATGCATATTCATATGGCTTCACTTAATTAAAGATAACGAAGAAATTCTCAGTTAAGATTTATAACTTCAAGGAATTATTATTCATTTAAATGATGTATGTCAAGTATTCCTATTTAAGGCAAATAATTTTAAGCAGATTATTTGGCTTATGCATAACAAATCGATATATTCTGCATTAGAGTGGACCAAAAAGTCATGCCAATAAAAGGTATTCGAAACATCCGAGGTGGTGATACAGTGTTAAAATCCAACAATCAAACAAAAATTCCTGCAATGAAATGGTGAGCAAACTCTATCAGTCTTTTCTTTTTTTGTGTAGGATATTGGTTGTGTAATTTTGCTGAAAAGATATATGCCTAAGTTTCGTACAAACTTGCCGAAAATTCACCCTCAAAAGAAAGTAAAACATTTCGAGCGAAGATCCATAGACTTATGAGCGTAATGTTTGATATTATGCCCAGCAACTATAGCTGATGTAATGATTAAAAGTATTACCACATAATATAATTGTTGGATAACAGCCTCATATTGTATATCACTTTAGTCAATTCACTTAATAGAATTACGAACAAAAAGTGAATGTGAATGACACGATTTTATTATGTTTATATCGTATTAGAATATTGCCTGCTAGCTTTTAACAACGAAGTTTATCAAAATGAAACTGAATTTAAATACATTGAGGTTTTCATCAATCTTTCCGACCAGATAGTTGAACGGGTGGAACTTCAAATTTCCAAATTCCATATTGTTATAGTTTCAGTTTGTTTGTTTGAGTTGGTTTTTCTTGTAGAAAAATAGTGGCACTATTTAACCTATCGCTAGGAGAATTAGGGGGCCCATACTTTCCCCAGGGGTATTAGTACAAATATACTGCTACATAAAATGCAGTCAGATAAATATTTCACAAAATAATTTGCAATTTGTGAGGTTTCATTAAAAGCACAGCGAAATGTATAAATGAGAAAAAAACATTTTAATTTTTGAATGTTTTATGAAACTAATAAAATCTAAATATAAAATTTGATATGGTTATCTTAGGAGATTGAAGCGTCACTTTTCGCGGCAATTGGAAAGTAAATGTTACTGTACATATTCGAGTATCAATCACCTTCTTGCGACTTAATTTAGGGACTTTTTCAGCTGGAAATTTTAGGGGTATGAGTTGGCCTAGGAGGAGCCTAAACTAAACATTGACTCACACGAAGTTTGTGTGTCATGTATCAGACATTAGGCTGAAATGTAGGTCTCAGAAAGTCATATGATACACAAATATATACGGATATTTTTCTCTTAAATTATACTTAGATATGAAGTCCTTTTTCTATATTCTATTTACAAAGTTGAGGTAAAAACAATGTATTCTAGATTTTCAAGCTATCAATGTAATTCTTACTGATTAAGTTCTTATAATTTATCCTCCATCTAATTAAGGTTATTCTTTTAAAAACTCCGATCTTCAAATGTTCTTCTTTAAATAAGAAGCATCGATTACCAATAAAGAATTTTGCTGATGATTAAATTTAAAATTGGAACCGGTCTTTGTAAAGGAGTTTGACAAAGACGACATTTTACTGACTTGCCCAGGAAGAATCATCATCAGATGAAGTTAAAAATAATTTTTGTCATTTGATTCAAGTCTACCGCAATTTATTTTGTAAATATTTCGTATATTTTAAAAATAGATTTCATCTTTTCAGAAGCTGTTTACGTCTTAAATTGGTTGTATCAGCGAAGAATATATTATCTATTCGATGCAATTACCCTGATTGCAGATGAGGATGATATGAAATAGGCAACAACTGGAATCGAGAAGGAGAAAAGGAGGATGAAGATTATTTCTGAATAATTTTCCTTGTTTTTCCTTGAATGGAGACAACCTATGGAACAGCTGTTTGGACTTCTTGCAAACATACTTACGACTCTTGTCGTAATGGATGATATCACATATATAAAGCTTTTATCAATGCTTTTTTGCCTGCTTTTTCAATTGTTAATTGAAACAGAAAAATTATATTTTACCCAGCATAGGTATTATCCGGATTCTTTGATATTTCCACACACAGTAACCAAAGGCCAATTTCAAGAATTTCCTTTCATCTGCAGTCGTTTAATTGATTGATTCTAACGGCAAGACAACACATATACGGTTAATCTATGCGTAGAAGTTAGAGAATTGCGTTCTTGATACGTTCATATTTACATTTTTTTGTGTGGCTCTTACTTAAGACTTTCTTTCACAAGGTCCCACAGAATACGAATAATTTTTGAACGAATTCGTTTTTCCGTAGATTTGATCCATACAGGTTCTACTGCTCCAGTTCCGAGTGGTCCAATGAGAATTACCTATTTACACGATCAAGATCCCCAGAGCCTGGGTCTCACTAACAGATGCAGTTTAGCGACATAACCCGGACACAGGTTTTTGGAGTAGGTGGAGGTCTTACCCTTCTGCAGGATATATTGTCAACATAATCTAACCCCACCAAGGTTTTATGACGATAGTTTCACGACACAGTAAGAGTAATGACTTTTATCAAAATTCACCGAAACATTTGAACTAATTTTCTCTTAATAAATAGGAACAAGAAAGTTTATTTGACATGCTGCATAATTGTACTTTGGAGTAACAGGATGTACACCTGTTTCTAAAAGAAATCAGGACGATACCTCATCAGAAATGCGGCGTAAGTTGCGTGTGTGACGTAACTGTATGCCCACCTGGTTTCTCAAATAAACAGGGCTCTGCAATTCTTCTGTGAAAGTGCCATGTAAGCCGTGCCGGTTGTTTGGTAGACAGGAGGTGTGTTTGCGAGCAATGCGAGGCGAGACGTGGGACCACGGGAACTGCTTGAGCGTCTGAAAAATTGTATAAACCAAGTATGATTTTGACTCAGGCAGTACAAAGTAGAAAGGCCGAAAGATCTCACAGAAAACTGCCCCGTTGTTCCGTGTGTGTGTGTGTGTGCATTTCAACTATCTCTGATTCGCTCTTATTGTATCTTTACGTACAATATTGGTAATTAAAAAAAAAAAAAACAAGAAAAGAAGCAAATTATATTTTTATACATCAGCATTGTTGTTTTCTTGCCTGAATAAAATATCAATTCTTAACATAACTAATTCGGCAAAAGTTTAAGATTTCCATGTAACTCAATTGTGGTTTAAAAAAAAAAAAAGAAATTGTAATATAATAGCCAAGGGATTTCCGTTCATGCCTTTGGGTTTAGTTAGGCTGAGAACCTTTCGGCTCAGCACATTGGTTAGTTAGGCGCAAACTTTATGCAGGTGGTAACGCGGGCGGGCGCAGAGAGCGGAAATGTCACTCAGAGATATCACAATAGCCTGAGATGATGAAACGGGTGACAAAGTGTGGGTGACGTTACGCACCGGAAGGGCATGGAGGATTTTGGGGATTTCGAAGAAAGTTGCAGAGTTGAAACTAGACGCCGAACGAGGAGGTTCGACTTTTGGTGCTCGCTGAGCCGAGACGAATTTGTGCGCCATGGGTACCGCACGAGATAGGGGCCAGATGAAGAAGCTGACATAAAAAGATCGTGTCTCTCTCCTTATGTCGAAACCTTTAACTCAAAAGTAATAAAAAGGTTTCGTACCTGAACAAAGAAGTCGTTACCTGTTTTCGAATTTCGAGATTCCTATGTTCTGAGTTTTTTATATTTTCGATGTCCATTTCACCCGTTTGGCGCATAGCCATATCATGGTATAAAATATTGCAACATTTTCTCTGTTCTGGTTGCACAAAATATGGAAATAAGTCTAAGTCTGATTTTGTCGTCTTCTGTTTAGATTAATTAAAAATAGAATTGGCTACTAATGCCGCTAGAAGCTGAGATTGGAAATCAATTATTGATGCTGAAGGAAATGTCGGCTCTCCTGAGGTGTTACATGACTGTGTATTAGTTATATGCTTCACCAACTAGATGAACATTCAAGACACGCGTTATCCTAAGGTCATTGTTCAATCATCGCTATTAATAATTCACTGAAAGTTTGTTTTTTTTTTATCAAGAATTTTATTTGTATTATCAAATTCATGCAAATAAGCGAATAGGTAAAAATCAAGGAGAATTAATTACCATTTTCGACTGATATGGATGAAAATTTATTTGGTTGTAAGCTTATTAAATACCTGAAAAGAAAAATATATTATATGAATGACAATTTCCTTATTAGATATGCATATACAATATATATATATATATATATATAAGTAAGTAAAGTTGGCGACCGTAGTCGAGGGCGACACGAAGGCTCCCTTTTCGATAGCTACTACACCAAGGTGTTGGGGAGGGCACTACTCCATTCTTTGGATTGCTCCACTTTACCCTTGATCCGAACCTTATAATTTTGATTGTTAAGCAACGAGGCATCAAGTACCATTTCTTGAGTCTTTGGTATGACTCGACCTGGGATTGAACCCAGGTCTCCCGGGCCATTGGTGAACACTCTAACCATCATGCCAATGTTCAGTAAAAATATTCATAAATATATACAAGATATTCTACGCTTTCTTGCTTCCACATTTGATTGATTTTAACTGTAATCTATAAACGTATCGAAGTGTTCAAATACTATGTGTGAATGATTTAGAGTATTTCTTCTTTTTAACTTGATTTAACTGATTATTAAGGAATTGGCACTGATATTGTTTTAAGTTGGTAGGTTGTTGTGTTTGTTGGGTTTTATGGCATATCAACCTGTGTAGGTTATTTAATGCCAAATCCATTTTTATGTAAATAATCTGGTCTATTTAAAACAATTCAGTTTAGCATAAGTACACAGTTTAATTGTCAAAAATATTTCTATTTCAAACTATTCAAACAGTTATATGTAACAAATCAGTTAAGTTTAAATACAGTTTTAATGTAGAAAAAGTGTTCTATTTCAAATAATTCAGTTAAGCATAAGCACGCTGTTTAAATGTAAGTACGGTTTAATTGTAAAAAACATTTCTATTTAAAGCTATTCAATTTACTCAAACAATTCAGTTTAGCATAAGTATGCTGTTCGTTCTATTTAATCCATAGATAATGCTTTTTCAGGTGCTACCATTCCGGGCCAGAGTGGACCTGGTAGCTATGACAATGAAGGGGTACTCAGCATCCCCCAAAGCTCCAGCACTGCTGGAACCCCACCATCAGATTGTTTAGTGTCATATACTGGACACTCGTTAGGAGGGACTTACCCATCTGCAGAGGTGTTGTCAGTGTATTCTACAGCCCCAGCCCTCTGGGCAAATTGTTTTTAGATTTAGCTGCATAGTTCTACTGTTTGGTTGCTTTAGTTGGACTTAAAGGTAGTAGAAAAAGTTCTACGAAACCCACGCCAGGATGATGCTTACTGTTTTGATCTTGGGAAAAGTTTCCATGGTGTAATGGTAAAAGTGTTTGACTGCGGCCTCGACTTCTGTCGCGCTTTTAACCTTCAGGTATAACCTTCAGACTAATACCTCTGAGAAAATTATGTTTCCCGTTACCCACTCAGCTATTGGTTAAATAGTATCATTGTTTTTTTTTCTACAAGAATGATTATAGCATTAAATGACCCATGAACGTTGATATTCTAAACAAACAACGATACCAAATCATATATGTTATGAAGAAACCCAAACTCCCATCTCACAAATCATCCATAGAGGACGAAAAAAAAAAACATGTTGCACACTGCTGAGAATATAAGTGCAAACACATGGATGAAGGACCATAGCGGATTCCAACTACAGAAGCCAGCTGGGGCTGAAGAATACACCGACTGAATCACTGCAGAGGGATAGACTCCCAAAAGAGATATTTGTCTCTGCCTCCGATCACACAAGACTTGACACAAGGTCAATGACCCGAAGGCCAATTATAATGGGGGATTAAGGGAGGGGAAGGTTGGCCTCAAGTCTACCATGAAACATTGACCGTCCGGCATGGATGCCAGACAGTTCGCTGAAAATCCTCTGCATGAAGCGACAACTGTTCACGCTGGAGTGGGACTTACATAGGATAGTAAACGAGTCTATATTTGTCATTGCCTCCGACCAGACAGGACTCGACACGAGGGTGACAAGGGTGTCAGTTATGCAGCTCGCTCGCCCGAAGGTGGTCCATCTGAAGACGAGGGCCTTTCGGCCTCAAGTCTGCCATGGAACATTGACCGTCTTGCATGGATGCCAGACAGTCCACTGAAAAGCCTCTACATGGAGCTGCGGTAGATACTATGTTGATGGGGGCTAGGTCTTTTTGACCGGATGTTAAAACTGTCCGCACGCGGAAAAACACACGCAGTTTTTACCCCTCTAAATTACACAGTCCCTGCCCCTTGTTCTTCTAAATCATTGGCCACGATTCAACTGTGATTGGTAAGGACCGAAACTGGTTAGTTGATTTTACTTAAAAGATGATTAAAATTGGTCTACTTTTGAGTATTATATATATATATATATATATAGTAGAGTTGGCAACCGTAGTCAAGTGTGACCCGAGGGCTCCCTTTTTAATATCTACTACATCGAGTTATATATATATATATATACATATATATAAAGGCATTATACAATACAGTAAATCTGGAGTAGGGAATATTTTCAATCAGGACCAATAAAATATTCAAAAATATAATATTAAATTTAAATAATCCTGGTAAAGTGTAAATTTTCTTAATCATTTTCTCTTTAAAAAAAATCAAGGATCAGTCATATTAAGATAATAATTTATTTCCATGCTGTTAAAAGCATTGATATAAATCAATGCTCTAAAAAAATAACTTGACTTCTTCAGATCAAGTAAGAAATAGAATAAAATATTTTTTTCACATTTACAATCACACGAAGAAAAAGCAAAAACAAAAAAAATCAATTCTCCTATATATATGTAAATGAATTGTTACTTGAAGGTTTAGGCTTGCTTTCATACATAGGTGAAATGAACATTTTTTGTTGTTTTATTTTGTTAGACTGGTTGTAATTGTGAAAAAAATTATTTTATTCCATTTCTTGTTTGATCAGAAGAAGTCTGTTAATTCTTTTAGAGCATTCATTTATATCAATGTTTTTAACTGGATGGAAATAAATTTATTATCTTAATGTGACCCATCTGTTGTTTTTTTTAAGAGAAAAAAAATGTATAATTCATCTAATGAATTGAAAACTCCGGCAGCTTTAAAGCAAAAAATGCAAAGGAAAAATAATAGAAATAGGTTAAATTCCATCGGTTGCACTGAGCTTGTTGATGGATCTGCGGTAAGATGTCCGACTGGTGTAAAATCAGATGGGATTCGGTGAAAGCTTGAAACATCTTGCATTTCTAACCATAACCATACTGATTGGCTGTGATGCAACAAAAATGTCTGTGGATGATTATACATATATATAAACATTATATATATATATATATATATATATATATATATATATAACACACACACACACACACACACACACACACACACATATATATATATATATATATATATATATATATTGTGACTGCAAAGACATTGTAGGGAAGATGATATCCTCGGTTCAAAAAGAGTACTCATGTGAGCGTGTGTGATTAAAATACTTCATTGGTTTCTGCCTTGAATTCAAATACATGTATCAATGTAACTGTCATATATATATATATATATATATATATATATATAACAATTACATACACAATGGAAACGCTGAATCTTATTCAAATAAGAACGTTACAGTATACTTTCATTTTGCTCTGATCCCCGCAGAAAAAGAATGGTGTGTCTAGTTGTCATAATTTTTGAGTGTTCGTCAATGGTCCGGGAGACCGGATTTCACTCTCAGGTCGAAACGTACCAAAGACTCAAATATTGTACTTGATGCCTCCTTGCTTAACATTCAGCGTTTTAAGACACGGATCAAGAGTCAGTTAATCAATCCAGGGAAACGAGTTGGGCCATTCTTTAAACCTCTGTGTCGTAGCTATTGAAAGGGAAGCCTTTGGGTCTCCCTCAAGTAAGGTCACTGAACTTACTTATTTAGCTCTGGGTGAATAATAAAGCACACCGAGTCATTTAGCCTTCTGAAGAAGCAAGGGTAAACGTTTACGTAACGTTTTTCAAAAGATTTCTGCACAGTATAAGCCAACTAGCGAAAACGTGTTTCCATCAGTCCTGGGGCAGCTCGATGTATTATGGTTATCAGCGCCAAAATTGGACAAGACAGCACGAATACAAATCCTGGTCGAAGCTATTTACGTTTTATATCGTGCTGATACCATTGGGAAAAGTAGGAATCAAACTATTTTCCCTCCAATTATCGGTAATTAGTAACATAACTATTTTATTTATTTATTCATGTTAATTAGTAACATAACTATGGGCAATTAGTAACATAACTATTTAATTTATTATTAGTAACATAACTAATATGGGTAATTAATGACATAACTATGGGTAATTAATAATATAACTATTTTATTTATTATTAGTAACATAACTATTTTATTTATTATTAGTAACATAACTATTATGGGTAATCAGTAACATAACTATGGGTAATTAGTAATATAACTATTTTATTTATTATTAGTAACATAACTATTTTATTATTAGTAATATAACTATGTGTAATTAGTAACATAATCATGGGTAATTAGTCACATAACTATTTTATTTATTATTAGTAACGCAACTATTATCGGTAATTAGTTACATAACTATTTTATATATTTATTCATGTTAATTAGTAACTTAAATATGGGTAATTAGTAAGATAACTATTTTATTTATTATTAGTAACATAACTATTCTGTTTATTTATTTACGTTAATTAGTAACATAATTATTTTACCCTTAGTATGGCAATTTGCCCAATAGAAGGGCAACTCAGAATTCAAATCCGTCAAACTTGTTTCAAGATTGACCTTTTGTCGCATCCTGTTAGTGCGGAGGTGTTGAGTAAATATATGTGTTTATTCGCTCTATGCGCACAGTTAGCGCCATCTAGAAGACATACAAAAAACGATAGCCGTTAGGTACGGTTGATGAGAGAGTCAGGGAATTCTTGCTTTCGGCACACCTTTACAGGATGACGATGAGACAGCCATTCCAGGAGAAGCAAAGTAAACCAACTTTACTCTACTTAAAATATGACCTTGTATCCCATTCTGATTGTAGCGGATGGTTTGGTTAAATACATCTTTATTTAATCGTAAAATCTCAAGTCTAATTAACTTGGCCTATATTTCTTGATACATTTATATCATACTCAGGAGATTCATACAGAAATATTTATGAAACCATTCACAATTATAATTTCTTAATCAAATAAACCTTCACTGCATTTAAAGTTATTGGCATTATTTCCGTCTTTTATGTATCTATGACACTTTATCTTTATCTCTGCATATATGATTGTATTACATGCAACAATGCAGATTAAATATCTAAATCTAGATATATGAATGCTTAGTGTAAAGAAAGTTGATCTTTGAAAGATATGATTCGTTTTATGTCGTTGACATTAGAAATGCCTACAAACCAACCCGCCTCCACATGTAAAGGATGCACAGTCAGCTCGGCGTTCCACCAATGCGATATAATCGTTAAATCTACTGAGTCATTAATTCGAATAGGAACCCTTCGGTGTCTGCTATTAAGATATGTAAGTTTATTAGATTTCCAAGCAGCTTCTCATGAAATCTGGGGTGGAGTTCGGTGATCTACTTTTTTTTTTGTTTATTTGGTTTTTTTTTGTTTGTTTTTTTTTATTTTGTTCTTTTTGTGGGTTTTATTTTCGCTTTCTTTTTTCGAATATTTGCTTTTTTTTTTATTTTTGGAGATTATATCAAGAGGTGCCAAATGATAAAAAATATCATTCCTGAGTTGATGGAGGGGATTAGGGAAAGAGAATACTGCATTTCTTTATATATATATATATATATATATATATATATATATATATATATGTATCATATTAACCAAGCCCTCCGCTCGGGCAGGATATGACACAACGTCAATTTTCAGCGGAGTTTAACAAGTTTAAATTCAGAGTATTCCTTCTCCTAGACTAGTTGCCTCACCAAGGCTGAAGAACCCTGTCTGTCCTACTATTTACCCATAGCTGGAGGGAGAATAATTGTATTCATACCTTTCCCAAGGGTATTAGTGCTATGTGAAATGCAATCAGTCTCTTCCAGGATTTGAACTCGTGTATATATATGTGTGTGTATTTAGTTATACGTGTGTATGTGAGCGTATTTGTGGAGGCGTAATTAGCGTAACGATTATCTTTGTTGGAAATAGAAACTGTGACACTAGATCAGACTGGACTGCTTGGGTTCATTCAGTGCTAATGCCTATGCGAAAAGAATATTGATCTCTTGGTAACCTCCTGAGAGCTGTTTTAAAAAATCCCCAACTCTCCGTTATGACCGGCTCTGGTAAAATCTGCAAGAGAGCTCATGATTGACTAATTGATGTCGGTCATACAACCGGACACCAGGATTACTGGCTGTGGGAGACAGGAATTACTTTACAAAAAGGGTCGAGCTGACATTAAGTCAAAACATAAATCCGTATACATATAATGATATTTTCAAATACATTTGGAAATAGAAGGCGCTTAGCGTTCGTCGTAGGAAATGAAAAAGGTTCTACGAGTTCAAATCGAGACGAAACAGCAATAATTTCATGCTGATTGCAGTGGAAAAGGCGTGTATCCCTGTCTTCTCCAACTAAACTGTGCGGATATAGAAAATCATAAACTCTGATTTCATTTTAGCTCTATTCCCCTGAAAGACTGACCTGTTCTCAAATCCTCCCGGAGTAGAGATTTGGGTGACTACATGTGTGTTTCTGTGCATGTGTATGTGTGTATATGTTTATGGGTGACATATATATATACATATATATATATATATATAGAGAGAGAGAGAGAGACAGACAGACAGACAGAAAAAAGCTATTAGTAATCAGATTATAAGTTCGTGAAATGTCTTTTGCAACACTTCTTGGGAGCAATTTATTTTATCAAAACTACCTTCATAGCTAGGAATGCATTATATTATATGACTAGATCTTGTAAAGCCAACTATTCTTATGTTATTTTACCTTGCATAGTAAAACTCTCAGATTTGTACCTCAGCAGAAAGATAAAATCACACCAGCAAAATTGCTGAAGTATAAAACTTACCTAAATCTGATTGGTTCGGTTTGGTTTGTTGGGTTTTATGGCCCATCAACCCTTGTAGGTTATTTAATGCCGAATCCATTTTTATGTAAGTAATCTGTTCTATTTAAAACAAATCTCTTCAGCATAAGTACACAGTTTAATTGTCAAAAATATTTCTATTTCAAACAAATGAATCAGTTATATGTAACAATTCACTTAAGTGTAAATACAGTTTTAATGTAGAAAAAGTGTTCTATTTCAAATAATTCAGTTATGCATAAGCACACAGTTTAAATGTAAGTACGGTTTAATTGTCAAAACATTTCTATTTCTAGCTATTCAGTTTACTTAAACAATTCAGTTTAGCATAAGTATGCTGTTAGTTCTATTTAACCCATAGATAGGGCCCTATCAGGTGCTACCACTTCAGGCCACAGTAGACCAGGGAGCAATGGCAATGAAGGGTTAACCAGCATTCCCCAAAGCTTCAACGCTGCTGGAACCTGCCCATCAGATTGTTTAGTGTTATATCAGGACACTCGTGAGGTGGGTCTTACCCCTTTGCAGAGAAGCAGTCAGTGTATTCTACAGCCCCAGCCGACTGGGCAATCTAAATCGAATGGTGAGATTTCAGTTTTGTAAATCTGGGGAGAGTAGATTATCCCTTCATTGCCATTGCTCCCTCATTGGCCTAGCGGTTAGAGTGTTCGCCAATGGCCCGGGAGACCTCGGTTCAATCCCAGGTCGAGTCATACCAAAGACTCAAAAAATGGTACTTGATGCCTCCCTGCTTAACACTCAGCATTATAAGGTACGGATCAAGGGTAAAGTGGAGCAATCCAGGGAAGGAGTAGCGCCCTCCCCTACACCTTGGTGTAGTAGCTATCGAAAAGGGAGCCTTCGGGTTACCCTCGACTATGGTCGCCAACTTTACTTTACTTACATTCAGAAACATAGTAGTAGTACGTGTCAGGATTTCATATATATATATATATATATATGTCATATGTTTAAAAATTGCTCGATAATGACACTTGATATATAAAAATGTGTAAAAATTTTGCAAGAAAAATCTTGACAAAAATCATTGATATAAATTTTTAATGTATACAATTGTCTACCTTCTTTGCATAAAATACACTTTGGCAGGTTGACATGCCGTTAAAATGAATAAAACACTCGAACTGTTTTGTATCAGTTATTATTTAACGCAAACAAAATTAAATTGATCAGGCATGTATACTCATGTTTGTAGACAATAGGTTCTGCTGTTGACTTTAGATGAGATTTAGTTTGAATTAGCTTCATTCAAAAAGATTACTTTCGGTCTGAAAGGAACTTTTCTTGCCAGATCTCTACGTTTAGTAACACTGTGTTCATTGCATGCAAATAATGGTGACTATGAAACAACCGAAAGTACATTAATTGATCTCTAGCTGCTATTCTAGACTAAGCGAAGGTTTATAAACAAGAACTTAGAAAAGATTGATTTTGTTTCCAATGTGATTAATCCCCCGCCAATAAATTGCATCTACATTGAAAATGTAAACCTTCCTCGCACATATCTTTTCTACCTGGGCATATTTAACTCATCTCCCATTCTCTCTCTCACTCTCTCTCTCTCTCTGTTGGCTTGTCTCTATCTGTATCTCTCTCTCTCTCTCTCTTTCTATATATATATATATATATATATATATATATATACATAGTGTCTTCCATAAACAGACTTTTTCGTTGTATCATAACTCTTCAGTGTGCTTAGACGCGTGAGATGCTCCAAGCTAGAATGGAAACACGGCTGACTTAACGACACTCCGATATCTAACCCCAAAGCTATTGTATATATATCTTTCTTCTTTTTGAAAGCTTTTAGACCTTGATAACGTGTTTCCTTCCCCAAATCAGCCGACATTGGATGTATATGAGTATTTGCTGAAATTTGGAATACACAGTTGAGGATATATTTCGTGTAAAAGAACATATACATGGTCACATGACCGAATTCGCACACACACACACGCACACACACACACACATGCACACACACACACACACACACATGTTTGCCACAAAACCACAAAGTGATTTAGTAACAACCAACACTGTTTTAATATATATATATATATATATATATATATATATATATATATATATATATATACTTCAAATCCTGGGTGATATTCTTTGCATTTCGCATTACGCTAATATCTTTGGGAAAGATATGAATCCAACTATCCCCCCTCGGCAAAGAGTAGGGTTGACTAACTCTTTAACTTTGGATTGACAAAGGGTCTTGAAGAAAAACTCTCGAGCCAAACCAGTTAAACTCATCTTAAAACAATGACCTTATGTCACATCCTCCTCGTGCAGTGTTGGTAAATATATACAGAGTAAAAGAACAAAAAATGCACATTTTTCGATGCTACTATGACTGGGCTGCTCTAAAACCCCAAAATATCCTAATTATATGCAACTAAGTTCGGCTGCCTAATCTTTCAGGTGGAAATTTCTAGGTGGAAATAGTTGAAAAAAAAAGTCAAATGAAATGTGTTTATAGAATGAGGAATTAGAGACTTACGAGGATCATTAAATAAGTTTCCTTACTTTTTTTTCGTATTGGCACTTTTATTGATAGTACACACATGAAACTCTAGTCCTCTTCGAAGTAATCTCCTCCGGCAGCAATTCACTTGTTGTACCGTTCCAACAAATTCTGGAAGACCCCATGGAATTCTTCTTGTATGATCGTGTCAATGACCTTCGTAACAGCCTCTTTCATCTCCTCAATTGTCTCATAACAACAGCCTCTGATGTTAGGGAATAAATAAAAGTCACAGGGAGCAAGGTCTGGACTATAGGGAAGCTGTGGAACTGTCTTGACGCCCATCTTGGTCAAATAGTCTGTGACAAGGATGGAGTTGTGGACTGGTGCATTGTCCTGGTGGAAATGCCACCGACCCCATTTGAAGAGTGCTGGTTTCTGTCGACGGAATCTCTTCCTGAACTCCCTTAAAACCTCAAAATAGTATTCCTTGTTGACTGTCCGTTCAGTGGGAACCAGTGCATATAGAACATGCCGGTGCTGTCAAAAAGAGGGATCATCAAAAGTTTGTTGGTGGATTAGCTCTGTCTGACCTTCTTGGGTCTGAGAGAGCCAGCATGCTTCCATTGGGAACTCTATCTCCTGGTCTCTGAGTCATGGCAGTAGATCCAGCTTTCATCACATGGCATTTTTTCAAAGTTTAAAACAGAATTTAATAGCATATCGTTCTTCTAAGGTCCAGATTGCATTTTTGAAATTCTCCAGCTCTGACAATCAGGCTTTAGTAGGGTGTATTCCAAATGCTTCTGTAGCTGTTCATGAGAACCTGAAATCATAAAAATTGGCCAGTCATCTCATAAGATGTATAGCAATGACATACTGAAATTTCAAGAGCCTACAACAATTCTAAATGCCTGTACAAAAAAGTCTTGAAACTTATTGAATGTTGATGTTTATTCCCGTATACACCAAACATATTGATTTTAGAAATTTGAATAATGCAAATTGAGAAAATCAAATATTGAAATTATATATATATATATATATATATATATATATGTGTGTGTGTGTGTGTGTGTGTGTCCTTCTCTCTCTCTCTCTCTCTCTCTCTCTCTCTCTCTCTCTCTCTCTCTCTGTTTATAAGCATGTACTTACAAAATAACGCTTGATATTCATTAAATAATCAACACAGACATTCGATAATGAATAATCAACTAATCCTTGCGTATAACAAGTATTAGAATACCATTGATTCTGACTCAAATTTTCCGATATTTCTTTCCAAAAATAAAATCTGACAATGAGAAACTAAATACAGCAGTTACAAAATTGACATTTCTATCATAGTGGAATAGAATTGTCAGCAAAATTTTGAGAATCCGAATCTTAATCGTACAATTAAATGTAAGATAAATTTTGATGATATAATCTTTATGCGTGCGAATTGAGGACGGATAAATTTCAAATTAGACTCATAATCGGGTGACTGTAGTATTTTTATTGGAAAGAGCATGTTCTTATTTTCTGAATTTGAACTTTGCAAGTGAATCACACATTTTATTTTAGTTCTGAATTTAAAAGGCTGCTGTGTGTCCTACTTTATCCGATTTTAAACCTACCGAATATACAAAAGTAAAAAAACAACTTCTATATATTGCGTTCAACTTTGATATTGTATTGATGTGTAGAGTATTTGCCAATTGTCCGGGAGACTGGGGTTCTATCCCAGGTGAGTCATACCAAAGACTCAAAAAATGGTTCTTGATGCTGTCTTGCTTAGCACTCAGTTAAGGATCAAGGATAAAGTGGAGCAATCCAGGAAATGGAGTAATAGCCTCCCCTACAACTCGGTGTATGGTTATTGAAAAGGGAGTCTTCGTGTCACCCTCGATTAAGGTCACACTTTACTTTTTTATAAGTTAAATAAATGTTCTTTCTGTGTAACATGAGTTTTTATCTGGTCACTATATATATATATATATATATATATATATATATATATATATATATATGAATTATAAAAAGAAGAATATAGGATAAATAAAATGGAAGGCAGTGTAAACTCTCACGGCTCAGATATTTACTATTACGATCACTGATGTGTTTATACTGAACACGTCTATATTATAATTTAAAAGTTACACATGGATTTTACAATTGAAATATACTCTTATTCTGATTTGCATTTCGTGTACTGACTATTGTAACAAATTTAAGAATTAGAAGCACATTTAGCGTAAGATAAAAATCAGTTGCTTCCAGGAATTGTTTAAAGATAGCACACAGTATTCGTTAATAATTCCCATCTAGAATTTTTAAGCGTCTGTGCGGTGCATCTACACAATATAATGGACACAGCTAGAGCTTAGAAAAATCTGTTTTATTTTATCCGATTTCTGTATCATCGATAACTTGTTAATAGCATTCCATGCCTTCACTAGATATATGTTGGCATATATTTCTGTTGATGAGATATTACTGTCGAGTTACATGAACTGGTCTACTAGTTTTAGAGGCGTGTCATTTTCTGTGGAAATGGTTCCTTTTTGTTGGAAGCATATCGACTCTGTAAATTCAGCGTTTGTGTAGAGGTCAATGCCCTCTGCTACCTGCTCGGATAGGGGTTCTACACTGGTTGGTGCATGCGCTAGATCATAGGCATATTCTGCGTCTCTAATAGTTTCTATGGCATATCGCCAGCTTCTCTCCTTTTTCATTGTGAAACTATTTTCAGATAACATGAGTTGATCTCATCGCTATAAATTTTAAGCATTTAGTAAAAAAATCACATTTCATATGTCGTCTGGCTGAGATTAGCTGATCCGTTTGTATCTCAAAATCTCAAAGAATATTTCGCGTCTCCTTTTCTAGGACGGTTTCTGGGTTATGGATATACCATTAGTATATATATTCGAATTTAAACTTCATGCACAATTCCCAGTGGATCAACATTTCCCACCCAACCGTGTCTATACTGTCTTTTCGCTAATTAACTGCATGAAAAAAAAATCTGTATATAAGCACAGGAAAAAAGTCATACATAATAGTTATAATTCTACTCAAGTAAGAACATTAAGTTTATATGTCAAAAAAATTCCCTCTTAATTGTCCAGCAGGATATATAGCGTAACGGTTATTGGTGTTGGTTCCCTACGCTTCTAAGGAGACAATCATCTGGAGGTTCCTGACTGCAGGCGAGTAACAATACAGGAATACTTAACACTTGTACCCTGTTATGGCTAACGGAGTCAGAACAGACGACCCACGTGGATTCGATCAAGTTCAAAGTTCCGTGAAGGTTCCCGAGTTTGACAAACACCTAAAGAATCTCGGAGGACATATCGGCCGAAACGTTGTGGAAATAACAATAAAGATGAAGACAATAGTCCGAAAATCCTTAATGATAAAAAAATTTATGGCGTTGTTTTGTGATGCTATTAGAATAGATTCAATATCTCTCTTAAGGTTTCACTTTCTTAGCCATGTTCAAATCTTCCAGAGTGAGACTATGCTTGTTAATCGCTTCAAGTGTCCATAGTGATATCGGTGCATCAACACTATCTTCAATGATGGTGAGTCCTCCACCTCTTTATTATCTTGAAAAATACAATCTGTCTACATCATCTCTGAGATTTAAGGCCTTCTGTATAGTCATGAATTTTCTAGTTCTCTTAATTCATTTGTTGAAGTTCTACTCTGGTCAATTTTAAGAATTGTCCCAAGTTTCTGATGAGGAGGACAGTCGAGGTATTTATCTCTTTGATAACAGTTATGTTATGTTGTTTTGTTTCAAGTAGTTTTCTGCTTCTCCTGTGGTATTATCTTTTAATTTTTTTTCTTTCATTTCCGCCTATTTGATACTGTCAGCTTCAAGTTTTTTCCTAGTATTTGTATTTTTTTCTTCCTCCGAGCGTTCTAATTTTATTATTATTGTGGTAGTTCTATTCCTTCCGTCATTTGTTGTTTTCCGCTTTTCCTTATTTGCTTGGCACATTTTTATATGCCCTACTCTATTTCTTTATCTGCAATATATATCCTCACTGCATGTATTAGGGTTTCAAATTCTTTTTTGCCGAACACTTTGATGTTATTAGAATAATAATAATAGTAATAATAATAATAATTATTATTATATATTTACCAACCCCTCCGCTCGGGCAGGCTATGACACAAGGTCAGTTTTAAGCGGAGTTTAACAGGTTTGATTTCAGAGTTTTCCTTCTCCTGGACAAGTTACCTCACCAAGGCTGAAGAACCTAATCTGTCCTACTATTTACCCATAGCAGGAGAGAGAATAATTGGATTCATACCTTTCCCGAGGGTATTAGTGCTATGTGAAATGCAATCAGTTTTGTCCAGGATTTGAACTCGTATCGTCGTGTCCATTTCCTTCGACGATAACCATTACACCACGGCACTTCCTAAATTATTATTATCATTATAGGTAGTTGTATTTTGTTTTTATTTGACTAAACCTCGTTTCACTCAGTGTGACTTTTTTGCACCTGTAATACCGTGTGATTTTTTTTAGCTAAAAGAAGGATTTCTAATCATTAACTTCCTTAAAAGAAACTCAATTATTTCTGTGCTTTCACTATAAAACTTTAAATCCCAAACTAACTCATTTTCAGAATACAGTTTTTCAGCAGCTCGTCTACCTATTTAGTGGGATATTTATCTGTCATTGTGGCAAATCTGTCTGATTACGATTCGTTGTACGTAAGTTCGAAATCCAGTCGAGTAAATATAATCACTTTTGGACTAATATTCTCGGGAAGGGTAAGAACTCAATTAACCCTCAGTAATAGGTTTACTAGTAGCACTACTGTTCTTCTACAAGGTTAACTTTGGAAAGGAATTACCTGCAAAGGATGATATGCCCTTAAACAAAGAAAGTAGCCTTATAGATTGAATATAGTGTATTGTCCGCAATTCCAAGAATGTTACCTCATAGAACTGACACCAGAAAAAGACCAGAGAATAAAACTGTCGAAAGATTATGACTTACAACTAAGAAGAGAACGCCAGATTGTATAAGGATATGTGTCATAATAAGACATTATCATAATATATTTGAGATTATCATATCTGATGAAACCAAGTCACTATGAGTGATATACTGTATGTTTCACTCTAAGTAAATAATTGGAAGTAATTGAAGGTTGTATCACACTTAAATGATATTTTAAAAACTCATTGTTGATTTGTTTCTGATTTTTTGTTAGAAAGGTTAGCATGACCAGAATCGTTTTGTTTATCATTTAATTTGGCATAAGATTTAGAAAAATATCAAATCAAATGTTTTTAACAAAGTTTTTTTTTACTTCCACACCCAGAGCGCGAAAGCTGATATTATATCTAAAAAATAATCAGAGGAGACAATAACGGATCTTATTTGATATTTTAGTTGTAAATGGCAGGATGGGATGTTTAAGTCAATTGAACGTTTCAGATTATAAATTAACATGACGTCAGATATACTTTAGGTATATCCTTCCGCCTATGCTTCCTATGTCGCGTTAACACAAGCTTAGTGAATTTAAATGGCTGTTCGTTTCACAGGAACACAACGGAACTTGCATGGCATTTTTGTTGATTAAACTAAATGTTTTTTATTCTATTAGTGATTATATAGAGAAACAGAGACCATATCTGACGACTTAGTGTCCTTCACGTTGTTCGGTCTATAAATCATCATAAGTTATAACAAAAAAGTGTAGACATTACTTGTTTTAGGGTATGCCTCGTAAACTAATCTTTTTTTCGGGCGTTTGATAAAGACAGATCGCTTCAAGGAAAATATTAACACTTCTCAGTGTAATTATTTTTCAAGTTAACATTACGTGAAGAACATACAAGATCGTCAAAAAACATCCCATGGATTTGTATTTTTTTTCTGTATTCGTGATATAACGAATTTTCTTTCTGAAATTAAAAGATTTCAATGCTTGTCAACCATATATATAAAATTTTCCTAACATGTTTGAAGAAAAAGACACAATTGCAAGGAGTAGTCTGTTTCCGCTCATCCGATTAATATGGTCTCCATATCCAAGGATTTACTTGCCGTATGGATGAGGATAATTATCGAGAATGCTATGTTTCGAAAATTCCCAGGTAAGTAAAAAATATATTTATATAAAAAGTGCTGATATTTACATATTGAGTGTATGTGCTAATAGTGGATTCAAATCCAGGGCTTCAAGATTATAGGTGATTCCAGTATTAATGCTGAGTATGTTTTTTTTAAATTTTATTTTAGAGTTATCCTTCTATACTTGTTGTCTTATCAGGGCTAGGAAAGCCTTTCTATCTTACAATTTATTCATAGCTGGTGCGGAGTTGGGGGAGGAAGAAATATTCCTCCATAAGCATGAAGTAAAAATTAAATATATATATATATATATATATATATATATATATATATATATATATATATATATATATATATATATATATATAATGATATAGGAACAGTGGAGACTCGTTTATTTTCAGATTTTATGGGCTTCTTTAAAAACGTTGAAGCAATTTAGAACATTTCGCACTTACTAATTGGAATGGATATTTTAGATTGAATATTTTTTTTTAAAGATGTGATGTGGGATGGAATATGAAAGGACCTCAAATACTATTAGCCTTGGGACTGCTCAAGTCGAAAATCAAGCCCTGTGTATAACTAAATTTAACATAGATTCAGATCTTAGACAAAAATTTACACAAGCTTTTTTTTATTATTTATACACTTACACTCATTTTTTGATTGATTATTTATCCAATTCAACCTGCTCTTCAAAGATATTCTTAAAGAATATCACATTTCGTCGGTGATTTATTTTCGTCTTTAGAAAGATTCGCATTGGGTGGGGGGAAATATTCCTTTAAAACATCTGCATCATTCTGTTTTTGTTTGTTTGTTTTGTTTTATTGCTCATGCTCAGATAATCAGGGTGACTGACATTGACTGATTCTAACTGTGTGTCAACCAGTGCAGGGTTATTTCATGCCTTTAGTGTTCATTGTACTTTCATATTTATATAATTCCTAAACTTGTTTTGTAAGAGGATTTATTTACACATTGTCCTTTCGAAAAAAATTCTAGCAAATCTGTTTAACCCAGAGACTAACAAGAATTTCGATACTGGATCAAAGTAGACCTGGGAGTAATAACAGTGAAGTTCCTAGAACTCCAGAATTTGAGTGTCTTACCCAGTATACTGGTAAAGTTGTTTTGTTTTTTTGTTAATTTTTTAATTGCGTATTAAACTCCTTATGGGCTATTTAAACCAGATATTTGAGGTAAATAATTTCTAAACAATTGTATGTTTTCTAGCTACTATTTGCTGTGGGAGCCTTACCCATCTCACCATAATGGGCTCTTCTCACCGTTATTAGTACTGAGAGATTTCGCTGCTTGCAGGCTGATCCATATCGGTGTTATACGAACAGTACGAGACCTCTTACATTTTCTATATAACTCTATCTTTCTTTTGTAATATAATCTATTATCTAATATCCGTGTTTGTGTTTTCATTAGTTACCCTGTCCGGGGCCACAACACTATTTGATCCTTATCATCTCTTTACACGTGACTGTAGAATTTGTAGTATTCCTTTTAAATATCAATACATTTTTCAGATTTGTTTGCTCCACACATATGACCTTAACAATTACTCACAGTGCACGTCTGTGAGCCTTCGATAAGTGAAAATGAACGGCTATATACAGCTCCAGATTCAGACCACCCGATGCAATTTAGTGATATATGTAGAAAATCGGCAAATTCGTGATTATTTTTGCTTTTGATTCACCGATGTTGTAGTTTCAAGGGGAACAAGACGTGAATTCAAATCTTGGACCATACGCTTTGCATTTCTCGTTGCACTAATGCCCTTAGAAAAACAGGAATATACCACGCCACCTTGGATATACAGTTAAATAGACTAGATTCATTAGCTTTGGTAAGACCACCAGTACTGGAGTAGGAAAATTTTCCTACTCTTAAAAATGATATTGTGACACATCTGTCAGAGGGTTGCTTAAATACAAATCTAACACAGACGACATATTATTAAACTATCTAAAATTTTAAATCTAGCTTAGTTTGACTCGAGAGGCTGGGCTGGTCCTGAGGATTGCGCGCACCACATGAGTGAATAGATTATTGAAATGAGTTTCTTATTCATCACTTTTTATTAAGCAGTCATATAAGGGCACCTTGAGTGGTGCGATAATAAGCATGCTATATAAGTAAACATTTACGTGTGAGTTCGAGTATAATTGGGTACCACATTCATTTCTGCCATATCTTCGCAAAAATCTGCTGAGGGGTAAGACCTCTCAACGAGTGTCCTTGATATGACGCTAAACAATGTGATGCTGACGTTCCAGTAATGCTAGAGGTTTGGGGAATGCTGTGTACCCCTTCATTAACATCGCTCCCACGTCCATTCTGGCTCTGAGTAGTAGCACCTGATTGGGCCCACTTTATCCTATTTACCCAACCCCTCTGCTCGGGCAGGATATGACACATGGTCAATTTTTAAGCGGAGTTTAACAGGTTTAATTTCAGAGTTTTCCTTCTTCTACCCTAGTTGCCTCACCAAGGCTGAAGAACACAGTCTGTCCTACTATTTACACATAGCTGGAGGGAGAATAATTGGATTCATACCTTTCCCAAGTGTATTAGTGCTATGTGAAATGCAATCAGTCTCGTCCAGGATTTGAACTCGTGTCGCCGTGTTCATTTCCTACGGCGATAACGATTACACCACGGGCACCTCCATGTTTTGGGCCCACTTTATACATCAAATAGAACTAAACTGTATACTTATGCTAATCTGAATTGTTTGAAATAGAACTATTTTGACATTTAATAGTTTGTAAACAAAAACTAAACTTATACTAAACTGAATTGTTTGAAATTTAATCCAGCATTAAATGACCCGATAAGGGTTAATATACCTGAAATAAAACAACCAAACCAATGAGCAAAAAGCCGAATAAATTTATTCTTCATTAAAGACTTGTTACATTTATCAGATATATTGTATATAGCTTACGAATAAACACCAAGTATTTCCTTTTGATGTTGACATTATTGTGTGTGTTTTTTTTTTTCTCTTGATCTTTTGTCATCACTTCTTATATTCTATATCATAATATCTATTAGTTATTTAACTGTTGATTCGTTCAGAATGTAATCCTTCAAGATTGCTGGTTACTCAGAATTACCTAGCCAATGGCCTCTCAGTTTAATGGGTGTACTCGAGGTATGGGACAATAAAAGCAATCACATTCAGAATAAGAAAATATGGCAGATGTTTCCAGAAGGGGAGATCCTCTGGGAATGTATAACATTTCATCTGTTACGTTCCTTTTTATGGCATATCATCTACAAGTTATGCAACTGTTGATTCGTCATTCATATTCTTCGTCTGAAGTCGAGTATACGATTTCTGTAATATCATAGGTGGTTTTTCCTAGCGATTCTTCTTTCCTAGGACACCTTTTTAAAAAAATCAAAAGATAAATAAATAAATAAATAAATAAATAAAATAAAAATGCTTGATCATGTGACAAACAAAACTGACACACGAAGTTTGTTATTTCTAGAATGTCCAACGTTTTGTTAGATAATTGCAACAAGACTTCCCATTCAGGTAGTCCTAACACTGTCATTTGAACGTATAGAAAATTTAATTCATGTAATCCATTATTCTTTGAACTCCCTAAAGAAGGACTTCTAGGAGTTAAAATCCTCAAAACAAATCCAACTCTTTCTGGAATTCTATTGCAACTTAAAACCACAAACTAACTCAGACTCAGAATGCTGAGAGAAATATTTACCCTTGAGGATTGAAAAAAAATCTGACAATATTATATATTTTTTGTTTCCTGTTGGTGTTTATAGGAACACGCTCACACATATTAAAACGTATTCAAAGCACATGGGAGGCGCGCTTAGCATCATGTTTATTTCAACAATAAATGAAATCAGATACTAGAGTTCAAATGTTGGATGCTCTAATATTCTTGGCAAAAGTTTGAATCCATCTGCTCTCTTACAGTTATGGGTATATTTAAGGCCACACTGAATTAAATAGAACTGATAAGCCAACCACTCTAGGAGAAAGAAAACTCTAAATTCAATCCGCTGAGAAGTTTACATTCAGTCATTTCCTGCTTCTGGAGATGTTTAAATACATATTTAGAGCCCTTCATACACACACACACACACACACACACACACACACACATATATATATATATATATATATATATATATATATATATATATATATATATATATATAATTAAGAAAAAAGACGAACCGGTCACATTAGGATTATACATTTATTTCCATAACAGGATGGAAATAAATTTATAATCTTAATGTGACCGGTTTGTGTTTTTCTTAATGAAATTATTGCTCTGTAATGTCTGTTACATTGAGCTCTTTACCAGGAAAGTTTAAGTGTTATCTCCTGAATAGTTTTCTTGTCCGGATGGAATTACTCCCAACTCCGGTTTAACTGGACCAAATAACACACACACACACACACACACACACACACACACATATATATATATATATATGCATTTGCTTTGCTTCGCTCTGCTTTGCTTTGCTTTGCTTTGGTTCTTTTGTTTAATGATGTATCATGGGTTATTTAATGCAAAGTCATCTTTTTTGAATAGTAGAGGTAATATATTTCAATGGTTTACCGGTTAATATATCTCTATAAATTTCTCGGGTTAAGCTGATCAAGTATAATCCAGATTAACTCAATGCTTTATCCCCATTTCCAAGCAGAAAGTTATAATTTCTTCTTTTCAATATCTTTGATAAATTATCAGCATTATTTTAGAAGATAAGTATATGCTTGTCCTACAATTATTAATAAAATTCTTTAAAAATATCTTATAGAAATTTAGCTGTAAAAACCCTTCGTATTATTATTTGCATGCTTCGCAAAGTTGGTCATAAAGGAATTTGTTTCTTCTCGGAAAAATATACATTTTTTTATTCTTAAACATAAAAATCTAATTGTTTATCGATTCAAAATATTGAGGTCCTCTTTTTTAAAGACTGAGGTAACTTATTGATTATATACTTTTCTTTTTACATATACTTTATTAACATATTTTGTAGTAATATTACGAATTAGTTATCAGTTAAATATTTTTAACAAATGCCAATAATTTAGAACCATGGCCTAGCGGTTAGAGTGTTCGCCAATCGCCCGGGAGACCTGGGTTCAATCCCAGGTCGAGTCATACCAACGACTCAAAAAATGGTACTTGATGCCTCCTTGCTTAACACTCAGCATTATAAGGTACGGATCAAGGGTAAAGTGGAGCAATCCAGGGAAAGGAGAAGCGCCCTTCCCTACACATTGGTGTAGTAAGCTATCGAAAAGGGAACCTTCGGGTCACCCTCGACTATGGTCGCCTACTTTTTTTAAATTAATGACAAAACATTTATGATGAAAGCAGAAATGACTATTTCTTTTTAAAGGCATCACTTTACCTAAGAAGAACGATCATTTAAAATCTGTGGGTGTTTTTTTCTATCTTTTGCCAAATATATCAAAATTTCTAACTTTCTTTCTTTTTTTCTTTCTTTCTTTCTTTCTTTTGAAGTAGAGGGCAAACAATATTATATGTAACGTGTTTACTTTCTCTTCATTTATTTATTCATTTATTTATGTACTTGTTTATTTATCATCTTTTTCTATTTCTTTCATTTCCTTTCCAATGTATTCTTTTTCTTTCGTTTCTTCCCTTCTAATCAAAACGGAATGACCAAGTACTTATCTGAGGTGTTGATATTCGAACACATGCGTTCATGTTTTATTCTATCCACTTAATAAATTTGATTATGTATGTCTCTCCGTCTGTGTCTGTATCCTATGAAACGTATGGACACCTGAACCGTTGGAAATAGTGGGATGCAATTTGGTAGGAATGATTAGTTTTCAGTCGATATTATTCTTATAGTACCATGAATTTAGAGTGAATCAATGATCATCCTAATAAAATTAGGCCACCGGGCAAATTATTCCGAGTTACTTTTTTTTCAGCAATGACAATAACCCAGTCTCCCATGTTCAGCATATTTTTACTTCCGGAACCATTTTGCAAGTAGCGAAAATGATAGGCAAGGTTTTCATTCAATTTCATTTTTATTAAATCATCATTGAATGAAACATAATTCATTGAAAGTTAATTTTATGTGATTCTGAAAGCACAGCATTACATTTCTGTGCAATCATTTCAATTTCTTAATAATTTTCATTCAAAATATTATTTTCGCATATTCACATTCTTTTTGCTACTGGCTCAATTAGAAAGGATGCTACATTCTTTTCCAAATTATATATATTTAATAAATATCTAAAAACAGGAGTTGGCATTAAATAAGCTACATGTGCTGATATGCTATCAAACACAACCAACAACCCGTCCCTTATACAGAGTTAAAGTTATTAGCAACGAAGATCAGAAGTGTCATGTTTTTTTTTTTCATCACAAAAAAACCCATTAGATTTGTTTTGTATCTTTATTAGTTATAAATAAACATTGGCAAATAATTCAATCAGATATAAAACAAACATGTGTGCCTGTTTTGTTTTGTTTTTTTGTTTGTTTTTTGTTTTTTTTTTTGTTTGTTTTTTTTTGTTTTTTTTGTTTTTTTTTTTTTGGCTTTTATTCTTTAACTAAATTTTGCTCGTAAACCTGTGGACATAATCTGATTGTTAAAAATCTAGGATCATCTAACCATATAAATTCCGTAATTAGTACGATCCTTACCGGGTGATAATAGATACGGTCTTTTGACCAAAGCTTAATCGCGCTCATTGTAGAAATTCAAACAATATCGGGAAAGTTAAGCAGCGATGAGACGTATTACAAACTATTCCATGTTTATTCAATTCAAAGAAATATTAATCAGCACAATATATGTGGGTTTCTATTCATCCAGCCCTTTTGTCCGATTTTTTCAGAGAGTAAGAATATTTGAACCTAGTAGAAATGTATGTTACGGTAGATTATATACATACGAAGAAAAAAATATCCAGCATATATTCAGAAAGTTATAAATTAAATGTTGCCATTGTTAATATTCTTGTTATAAAAAGGAATATAAATTCAGTTGCGTTTATAGTTACAGACTCTCCTCGGGATATGTTACTAACAAACCACTGGGTTATTTTGAATATTACAGAACAGCTGAAAAATTTTCGTTCCGAACAAGAATAACCTAGGGATATAGAATATATAAGAACACGTACAAAATTGCTTTAGCAGTTCAACACACTAGGAAAATTATTGCTTAAACTTAAACCAAAAATCCACACACAATTTTCATAAGGTTCAGAGGTGAATATTTCATAAAAAAAATTATGGATCAAATCATTTTTCCTCATTCAAAAAACCAACAAACAAACAATGAATTCCTACTAACTTGTACTAAATAAGAAACATATATATAGCAGAAAATTTTAGTGGAGAGTGTATCTCGTGTTAAAAAGATTTTTTTTCTAAGTATCAAGATCCCCAAAACATTGTCAGAATGTGATCTGATTTTGCATTGTATTATTATTTTAGAGTTTACAATATATCTAGAAGTGCTTGATCATTTCTTGGGTAATTTTTTTTCTATTCGTAGATGATTGGGCAGTAATCAATATTGCTAGAATAGCTCTTAGAAGAATGGAACATATGGTACAGCAGCTTATAATTATTTTATACTTCATCATTAATTGATTAATGTGCACTTTTCCGAAATCTTTATTTGTTACACTTTATAACACTCTCATATACTTAAAAAAAAATCAATAAGAATGAACAAAAGTAGATGAAATCAGTACTTTGTATATATATATATATATATATATATATATATATATATTTTTTGATGAGACACTTCTTCTTTATTATATATATATATATATATATATATATAAGAACAATTTTCTCTTGATTTTATGTATTCTGTTGATTTTATGATATACTGTCTACCCAATCGTTTCTTTATCCAATGGTGAGGATTATGATTTTTATTATATTTATATATTCACACGTACATATATATATATGTATATATATATATATATATATATATATATATATATAGAGAGAGAGAGAGAGAGAGAGAGAGAGAGAGAGAGAGAGAGAGAGAGAGAACGGGGGTGAGACAGAAGGAGGCATCTAGCAAGATAGTTATGTATTTATTCCACAGCACAACACAGGGCAGAATGTGACTCTAGGCTATTTTTTAAACAGTATATTTGGGTTGAATTCAGAGTTTGCATTGCCCAATATTAGTCGCCTAACTGAGGTAAAAGAAGTCAGTGTGCCTTACTATTTACCAATAGCTGGAGGGTAGAACGATAGATTCATGTATTTTCCAAGGAAATTAGAGCAAAGTGAATGTTTTTTGAACTCCAACGACCAATCCTATTTTGATAATGTTAATTGTCCTCACTCACACATGTACTTACACACACGAACACACACATACATGCGGATATATATAATTTCAATAGATAGATAGATAGATAAGTTGGTAGTTCGGCAAGTTCGTACTAAGAGGTGGATAATTACACTCTTATTTAGGATATTTCCACTTATACTCTGTGCGAAATTGAAAAAAAAAAAAAAAAAAAATCATGGCACTTCTGATCTTCGTAGCTAATAACTTTAACTTTGTATTAACACGCACACATGTTTGTTTTATATCTGATTGAATTATTTGCCAAAGTTTATTTATAACTAATAAATATATAAAATAACTCTAAGGGGTTTTTTTTATGATGAAAAACAAAACATGACACTTCTGATCTTCGTTGCTAATAACTTTAACTTTGTATTAGGGACGGGTTGTTGGTTGTGTTTGATAGCATATCAGCCCATGTAGGTTATTTAATGCCAACTCCTGTTTTTAGATATTTATTAAATATATATAATTTGGAAAAGAATGTAGCATCATTTCTAATTGAGCCAGAGCTAGATACTTTAATGTATTTCTCTCTAACACTATCAAATCTCTCTTCAAGCAATTTAATACTTCCAAGTATTTCTTTTTAATACTAAAAAGTCTATTCAATATCATTCATTTATTTTCTCTCAGTTAGATGGTTTGAAATACTGCTATTTAATACGAACAATTCAATTTAATATCGGTCATTTGTTGGTATACAGTTAAATATTCTAAGTACGGAAAATGATTAAATCTTTTTATTTAACTAATAGATAGGATCCTGACACACTTCGTTAGATGGGAGATTTGTTGCTTAATATAAAAATGAATATGCTTATATGAAAGATGATTCGAATATATACACAGCATAACTTTTCTACCATGAATCTCAGCCTTTGGGAAAGTCTGCAGAGATTTATCCTCGACAATCTGCAGATTTTTGCGTTGGAATTGACAAGAAAAGTCGTTTTTCGACAACTGCTATGATATTCTTGAAAATGGGTTATTTTTCTGCCTTAAAAGAAGACATTTTGTAATGGATATGCGATCGTCCTTATTTTTACGAAGAATATGAGAAAACCGAAAATAACATTTGCTAATTTTTCCGATCTAATTGAAGTGGTTGTAGATTGTGGATTTGGACGTGTTGAAATTAAGTGCCAATTCTAGAGTACATTTTCACGGATAGCATTCCACGAATCTACTTAAAGCATTTTGATCGAGGTCATGGTTTGGGTTCTTCTCTAAGTGACGTACTGCCAAATCAAAACTTTAAGAAACCAAAAAAAACTTAGCTGTTTTTGTATCGTTTTCTTTATTTTATTTTCGAGTGGTGACGATTTGATTGGTTTGGTTTGTTGGGTTTTATGGCATATCAATATTTGTAGGTTTTTTAACGCCAAGTCCATTTTTATAAGAATAATCAGTTCCACTTCAAATAATTCAGTTTAGCATGAATACAAAGATTAAATGTCAAAAATATTTCTATTTCAAACTATTCAAGCTGTTATATATAACAATTCAGTTTAGTGTAAGTACAGTTTCAATGTCAAAAACAGTTCAATTTCAAATAATTCAGTTTAACATCAGCATGCAGTTTAAATGTAAGTACAGTTTAATTGTGAAAAACATTTCTATTTCTAGATATTCAGTTTAGTCAAGCAGTTATACTTCAGCTAATTCAATTTAATATGAGTACAGATTTTGTTTACACACAGTTACATGCCAAAGCAATTCCATGTCAAACAATTCAGTATAGTGTAAATCAAGTTTCAATGGTTACGATTTGATTTGATTCGATATTTCAACTGCCTAATGTCCCCATAAATGGTTAATTCTCTCGCTCACGATTAGCGAATCACATTTATATTACGTGCATATTTAATTTTTGTTGCAGTTGTTTTTTTAGATTTTGCAATTTTTTTCTCTATTGAATGTGTTTCATCAATAAACTGAGGAGTAAACGTGGCAAAATGGCTAAGGTGCTGGAATGAGGCGTCGAAGTAAGTTCAAACTCCAGTAGTTCTATTATATTCAATTTTGGACGAATACCCTTGACGAAGTTACGAGCCTCCTTATACTCCAGCTATGGGTTAAATACAGTCATTGCTGTTTTTTAACAAGGTTGATTTTAGCATTAAATAACACACGAAGGTTGATAGGCCATTAAACAAAGAAACTGATCCATCATCATCTATAAACATACATGTTATTATTGAATTGGATCCGAGAAGGTGCAACTACGTTGGGTTTTAATGGATCAGTGAGAAAAGTTAAAGTAGATTTCCAGAGTAGGGGTCTCTTCATCAGAAACAGTTTAATGTCAAAACCAAGTAACCTTTTCTTTGAGGGGTTTTACCCTTATACATTGGCGTAGGTCAGCGTATTCTAAGGTTCGCTGATAGGGCGAGAGTGATTTCGAGAATTACTCCAAATGTTCGAAGTTTTGATTTACGCGCTGCGAAACCTGACATTTGAATGATTTGAATGATTTTATTAGTTTTTTTATGAATTTTTTGCGGACTCTTGATGTATATTTTCATTCAAATCAATCAATAAATAATTCAAACAAGAGTTTGTGTGTAAAATCGAGGATATAAGAGTTTACTAAAATTAAGCATCATTCTATCATCATTAAACTTTTTAAATATCTATCTATCTATCTATCCCTGCGCACGTGCGTGTGTGTGTGTGTTTGGATAGTCTTTCTTCGTTAATACCTTTTTGATTGAACAATATAAACATCCTTTGTCTACGGATTTTTCAATTTATCCTTTCAAGTTACAGCATCAATTTTATGGTTAAATTACCAATAATTTTATTTGTTCCCTAGTACTGTCTACCCTTCTTGGGGAGCGAGGCATCATCAGGGGTGTGTATACTGTAAAAGTGATGTGACCTTTGCTTGTACATTACTACTTTGTAAGTGTTGAGCGTTTATTATTTAGACTGACGTGTGGTTCGTAGCATTTTTTAAACATTTTGTTCTATAAGCAGCTAAAGATATTTAAGTACTTAGTATTGGAGTGAGTTTAAGTAGTTTCTTTCTGACACGGAGTGCTTCAAGAAACTGCAACTTATTTTGCTATTGAACTGGAATCATATAAATTTATATATCATCATCATATTCATCATGTCTCGCCATCATCACGGATATCCCCGACCCTCTTTCGTCACACCTCCCTATCGTCCATTGCTTCCGGCAAGTCTTCAGGAATACATCTCGTATCGACACAGAGCTGTTGTATGTAGGTTCTTGCTAGTTGTCCTGGCTTTGCTCGTCCATGTGAAGGGGTCCACAGGAGTACATCCCTTATGAGCTCGTCCCTACTTCTCTATCAGCGTACCACATGTTTGGTTCGTCTAACTTTGATAGTTTTCGTGAAAAAGTCCGTTCCCCGGATGGAGACACGAACTGCTTGGACATTGTTGCAAGTGTACTGCAAGGATACACATTAGCCCCATACCACTTTATCAGTTGTCTAGATTACGGGCTTAGAAAATATTTTGATAAAATGAAAAATAAACGGCTTCCAGCTCAGAAAGGAAAGAAGCAGAAGGCACCCGCGCAAACAATTACCGACGCCGACTACGCTGATGGCATAGCGTTCTGGCAAATTCACCCGCCCAAGCTGAAACCCTGCTACATAATTTGGAACGAACAACTGCAGGCATAGGCCTCCATGTCAATGGGCGCAAGACGGAATATATGTGCTTTAATCAAACATTCTTTATATACATAGCAAACTAGTTTATATATATGTATATATATATATATATATACATCAACAGATAGACTGTTTTGTTGTATCACAACTCTTCAGTGTTGCTAGACATGCGAGGTTCTCAAAGGTGGAATCGAAACCCGGCTGACTTTTACGCCAGTCGGAGATTCTACAGCACATCCACGAGAACACTCAGCATACGTGTGGGGATTTAAATACATATGTATCACTATTTCCTGTTTACATATATATGCTCAACGGCTACCGAGAGCTCACTTTATTCAAAGAACGTTGCATTATGCTAGTGGCAACAGTTAATTCCCTCACTAGAGAGCTCAACGCCGTCGGAACGGGGAAGCATATCCTGTCATCCACAGACAGTTTCGTTCTATCACAACTCTTCAGTAGGGCTAGACACGCGAGATTCTTGAGTCTGACCAACACACACACACACACACACGCATACACACGAACACATGCACACACACACACACACACACATATATATATATATATATATACTTTTTTTCCAGAGCGATTGATAAAAGTCTTGATATATCCATACACAGTAGAAAAATACTGAGGTATATAGTCAAGAATAGATAGCATAGGAAATGAATTCTTCTACGTTTAGGACTTGAATTTAGTTATGATTACTGATGTCAGCAAACTGACCCGGAGAATGGAACCTTTGACCTTGCGGATTATCATCATGGGATTTTCTGTTGAATCGTCTCTGCAAATGTTGTGCGAGAAATCTAATTAAACGAGAACTAAGGAATCAATGTCGTATATTTATACCCCCAGTCTCTGGCGTCTATCTCTGAGCTTTAGTTACTTCGTTGCGTATTCATCAAGTGTGTTACGGTTATTTATTTATATGTGTTTATACAGTGGCGTAATGAGTGCGCTTGCGTTAGACAAAACCCAATATCAAATAAAAGAGAATTTTGCGCTAGATTACTGTAAATTGTGATCTAAGCCAATACGATAAACAAGAGAATGGAAGAAAAGAAGAAAGAGAGAGACAAAAACACAGAGAGAGAGAGAGGGAGAGAGAGGGGGAGTTGTAAATCATGGTAAACTTGATTAAAAGAAAAAAAAGTCCTTTTATCCAAGAGAGTAATTCGGATTCATTTATTTAACTAAATTTTTCTCTGATTTCCTTTCATTGTCTTTTCACGCATGGTTGATTGAAATGTGGAAAAATTAAATGAAGAAAAAAATTTAAAAAACCCAAAAACGATAGAATTCTTTCCAATGTGAAGCAATATATTTCAAATTAATAATCCGAACAAAAACGTATTAAACACATCAAATATTAATCAATATAAAAATACCAGGATAATATTATTAAAATCGCTTCTATTAATATTTTCTTATCCACTTTTGCTTTATTTATATTTTGATCATTCATGTATTTGCTTCTCTGCTGAAGCTGAATCCGATGGCAGTTTTCGGAGACAAAGTGACAGCATATCTGTCCTTATTTCCACCATATCTTCAAAAGACTCTCAACAACCCAAAATAAATATGCCCAGTTGGCTGGAGCTGTAGAATACTTCGACTGCTTCTCTGCAGAGGGGTAAGACCCCCGCTAACGAGTGTCCTGCACATGACGCTAAACAATCTGATGGTGAAGTTCCAGCAATGTTGGAGTTTTGGAAAATGCAGAGAACCCCTTTATTGCCATCGCTCCCACGTCCACTCTGGCCCAGAGTAGTAGCACCTGATAAGGGCCCTATCTATGGGTTAAATAGGACTAAACATTATACATTTAATATATATATATATATATATATATATATATATATATATATTAAAAGTATAAAAACAGTAAATGCGAACCACCGTTTATATATATATATATATAGCTGATTGAATAAACTGAATAGTTTGAAATAAAATTTTTTTTGGCAAACTGTGTATTCATAATGTTGGGTATCACCCACCTTTTTCCACACAATGAACTAGTCCATCTGCCTTATATAGCAGTAGCTACTCATACCAGGGCAGACTAGAAGGTGCAGAGCAACTTCTTCTAGGAATAGTATTAGAGAGTTCGAGACTGGAGATCGCACTAGATCACTTTACTTGCTACCCTAATAACGGAAGCCAATACTATCGTTGGACTATATCTTTATTCTGTATTCACTAATCCTATGTTCTTGTCTACTAATAGTCTCTCTATTGTATATACTTTTTCCTGGGAATATATCTCTATTTCCTCTCATATCGTGGTTTGTCCTTTATTTGATATTACAAGCGTTCACTAAACAGAATGCAACACATACTAAACTGAATTGCTTTAAATATTTACACAAAGATGGATTTGTCGTTGAATAACCTACAAGGGTTGATATGCCACAAAACCAGACCAAACCAAATCAAACTAAAATAAATGTAGATTGAACAGTCTTGATTTTTTTTTCCTGATGCTCTTCTTTCGTAGAGCTTAGCGTAATGAATATTGTCTTAAAAAATGAAATCGTCCTGTTGAGTTAAAATCTATTCTCTCGCCGGGACATGTAAGACACAAACGATCCCCAGCAGAAAGGATTGACCTGCTGCCTAAATAAAGTCCAGGTTGTTTTAGCTAAACTAAATCTAGTAGTGAGTATCCAGTTCTATATCTCTGGTTTGGTTTGGTTTGGTTTCTTTGTTTAATGGCATATCAACATTTGTAGGTTATTTAATGCCAAAGCTATTCTCCTAGAAGAACATTAGTGGTACTATTTAACCCATAGCTGGGAGGATAAGGGGGTTCATACCTTTCCCAAGGGTATTTGACCAAAACTGAACGTTGGTTTGGTTTGGTTTCTTTGTTTAATGGCATATCAACAGTTGTATGTTATTTAATGCCAAAGCCATTCTCCTAGAAGAACAGTAGTGGTACTATTTAACCCATAGCTGGGAGGATAAGGGGGTTCATACCTTTCCCAAGGGTATTTGACCAAAAGTGAACGTTGTTTTGGTTTGGTTTCTTTGTTTAATAGCATATCAACATTTGTACGTCATTTAATGGCAAAACCCTTCTCCCAGAAGAACAGTAGTCGTACTATTTAACCCATAGCTAGGAGGATAAGGGGTTATTTGCCTGAAAGTAAACGTAATAGCATAAGGGGTTATTTGCCTGAAAGTAAACGTAATAGCATGATTGGAGTACGAACTCGCTTACTGCGATTCCTCAGTCCATCGCTGTAACCATTACACCACGAGGACCCCCCCTGTATCTTTGGGGTGTGACAAGTAGTCCTTCATTGCTCTTAGTAGCAAGTGTTCCCTAGCTCGAAGTGGTGATATCTTTTTGGATCCTACTTATGGGTGAATTAGAACTGTCAGTAAACCATTTAGATTAATTTGAATATTTGATGTTTTATAACCGTGTGCAAAAAAAAAAAAAAAAAACAAGTAACTATACAGAAAATGTACAGATGAACGGACTATGTCAGCAATTCTCTTACTTCTAGAATTAAATAACCCCAGACAGGTAGACATGCGGTTAAAATCGATCGTTCAATCAATTTCCGTCATGGTTATGTGTGCTTGATATTCACTTTGTGCCTATCCGACTTAGAAGGCCAAAATATCCTTTCTCTCACCGGCAAGATATGTTTAGATAATAGGATAGATTTGTATTTTAACTGATGGTTGAGCAAACAGTCAAGAAGTATCAATTCGAATTGTAACCAGCTTTAACCATCTCAAAAATTAATCCTGTTTCACATACTCCTTCCACGTGCAGCCCAGTCGGCTGGGACTGTAAAATGCATTGACTGCAGGTTACACGAGGGTAAGCCCCACCCCACCAATGAATCCTCTGCATTTATTACACTCAACCACTTATTAGCGAGGATCTAGTCCTGGCGCAATTGGCAATGTGGAGTACCTCTTCACTGCAATTGCTCGCTGGTCCACTCTGGCCCTAAGTGGTAGCACCTTATAGGGTCCTATATTTGGGTCAAATATAATGCTTCTACGTTTAAACTGTGTGCAAACAAATGACTTACGTTAAATCAAATTGTTTAAAATAGATTTGTTTGATTATTCAACGATGTGTTAAAAATGACTGATGTTTAATTGAATTGTTAGTGATAAATTGCAATACTTGAAACCATTTAATACTGTACAAATCAATGACGGCTCTGTTGGCTGGGGCTGCAGAATACACCGATTGCATCTGTGCAAAAAGTGAAGATTCCCCAAATGAGTGTCCTGGAAATGACACAAGTCACTCTGATGATGAGGCTCTTGTAATGCTAGAGGTTTAGGGAATGTGGAGTACCACTTTATTGCCATTACTGCCAAATACTCTCGGAGTGGTAGCACCTCATAGGGTCTTATCTGTAGATCAAATAGAAGTATTCAACATTTAAAATGTACTTATGCTAAACTGAATTGTTTGAAATACAGCTGTTTGTATGCATAAAAATGGATTTGACATTAAATAACCTACCATGTTTGATATGCCATAAAACCAAACCAAACTAACCAATGAGTAATATTGAATATAATTATTGGTATCGATTAGCAATATATCAAACACTTTAACTGTGTGCTTAATTTGAATTGTTAGTATTACATTACGATGCTTGAAACCATTTAACTGTGTGCAAATAAAACAATTTATGATAAATAGCAATATTTGAAACCATTTATGCTTGTTAAATAAATGATTCATACAACACAGCACTATCCGTGAAAGCATATTTGAAGCCATTTAACTGACTATAAATAACAGTAATACTTGTGCGCAAATAAATTAGCTATGACTCATTTAAAAATAATATTACCAACACAATATTGACTTAGAAATAATATATATATAAACGTTTAACGCTTTGCAAACAGATGAGCGCTCGCTCGTTTAAAAACGTATACGTTTACAAATTATATGTATAAAGATGATGTTGTTAAATACACACGCTTCCTTTCTCTTAAGTATTAGTTTCATTGTTTATTGTAATATTCAACCACCATGGATTATCTGATGCCAGAACCATCCTTTTAAAAGAACATTAGTGATACTATTTGGGGATAAAGGAGTTCGGAGTTTTCTTACGGGAATTAGTTCGATTAGTGAACATAATAGCGCAACTGGAATACGCACTTGCTTATTTCGAGGATATAGTCAGGCACTTTAGCCTTTACACCTTGGTCACTTCCCCGCTAGTCGTAAGTTTCTGGGATAGAGCACATCAGAAACTGATGTTTCAGTCTCAGTATAAAAGCAGCAAGTATTACAAAAAAGATCAACACCAATTTTTAAATTTTTTGTTTTTGTTTTTAGCAATTACTTTGTAATTTTTGATTTAAAAAGAAACTTTTATTATTTTTACATTGACCAAATTTATGATTTAATATTTATCTAAGCAAGACGGCAATTACACAAGAATGCTGCGAGCAATATTGAACAAGTCCTGGCGACAACACCCAACAAAGCACCAACTATACGGCCACCTGCCTCCAATCGAGAAAACTATCGAAGTTAGACGAACCAGACATGCAGGACACTGCTGGAGAAGCAGGGACGAGCTCATAAGTTATGTACTCCTATGTACCCCCATATATGGCCGAGCAAAAGCAGGACAGACGGCTCGAACATACATACAGCAGCTATGTGATGATACAGGATGTAGCCTTGAAGACCTACCAGAGGCTATGAACGATAGGGAGAAATGGCGAGAGATTGTCAGGGATATCCGTGCTAGCTGCAGGACATGATGATGATGATATATATAGTTTTTAATTAACCGATCATTTACAAAGACTTGTCGGAACTGAACAATCTCAATAGGTAATGTTCGAATTCGTCTGATTTCAACAAAAAGGAATTCAATATATTGGCAAAATACATATATCAACTTGATTTTGTTTCAACATTAATCATGCACTTTCCATCATTAAAAAGAGCGCTTAACTATACATATAATGTATTTCTTCATGCTCATTAGTAAACACATGTCTTTGATTAATTGTTTAGAAGCGTATCCCCATCTTTCTTATTTTGATTATGTATTAAAGATAGGATCTGTCTTAGTTCGGTATGTTGTCGTACGTCAGAACTAAAAAAAATGATTAATAGATAAATGAATTTTTTTTTTAAAGTGTAACGACTTAAGTAAACTTTGTTTTAGTCATTGTAACAAATATAGTCTCATTATAAATGACTAATCATATAAGGCGTATTAGAAGTTAATCAATCAAGAACAGTACGTTTCAACTCTTATCCTCGATAATATTTCTACCCTCTCAAGCATTCGGTTATTTGTATTAATTATGCTGTGATCGTTGCTTAGAATTTAGTAAATTATTGTGAAAATCTTCAAACTTCTCCTAGACCCCATTACATTTACTCGACACGTGGCAAATGGGTTGATAGCAGCTCTGTTTTGTCTTCATTTTGTCAAAATATTGAAGTAGATGTCTAGTCTCTGGAGAGTCATACCAAGGCAACAAATTCTTTTTGAACTTAGGGGTTCATAGTTAATGCATTTATGACTTTATTCTAGTGTTATATTTTGACCTTCGACCCGGCCCAAAAATACTATTCCAAGGTGATACACCGGAAGGAAGTGACACATTCCAATGGCCAGTAATCGAAAGAGATCGCATGGGCGGATTAAGGCTTATGATATGGGACAAGGTGAAGGTCCCATTGTGCCACTACAGTGATGCACCGGAAGAGAGTAACCTCTGAACTGCATGACAGTTATTTCCGCTTGATGACGATTAAACATTCGATTTCAAAGATCCAGTGGGCGATCGTGTGGGCGTTGAATTATTATATAATTGAGTTGAGTTCGGGGTGCCAAAGCAGTTGCCAGTAGAATTCCAGACACCCAGAGACCAGATGTGGTAGGGAAGGCCACACCCGACCGAGGGGGCCCTCAGAAGCCCCGATGGAGTAGACCCCAACATCAAGAGAACAAGAAAGACACAACGTGACGGTCATAACAGTGGGGTCAAAATATGAAGTTTATGTTCGGTCTCAGCACCCTCTCACATACAAACCTTGAACAACCCTTTTGAACCCTTGCAATAAAGTGAGAGGTTAATATTTGTAAAGAAGTCTTTCTGCCTCCTTTATTCGTGCGTCTGTCGTTTATCATGCGTCTGTTATCATTGAGTCCGTATGTATCCAGTATATATATGTATGCAACACTAGCAGCGATAGGGACTGGGTAATATTTATAGTTACGACAAAAAATACACTTAAGTTAATACCTCTACAATGGTAATGTGAATAAATCCATCTCATAACTTTGAATACCCAATTTTTTATGGAGTTGTCTCATCACTAACACCTCAATTTCACGGTATAATCTATGTGATTTTTAAAGTAAAAAATTGTGATATTTACTAGTTTCACAATGTGCAATACTCGTAGGTTCCTTCGTTCTAATAAATTGCTCTACTTGTTTAAAAGAAATTTAGTAATCTTACGTGGTGCTTTCAATAAGTTTCTAGACTTTTTTGTGCAGGCATTTAAAATTGTCATAGACTCTTGACAATTCATTATTTTATTGCTATACATCTTATGAGATGACTGACCAATTTTTATGATTTCACGTTCAAATGAACAGCTAGAGCAGGAATTGGAATACACCCTTCTAAAGCCCGATTGTCACAGCTGGTGCATTTCAAAAATGCCTTCTGACACTTTAGAAGAACGATATGCAAAATTCGGTTTTCAACTTGAACGAAAATGCCAGAGAAACGTATGGAATGGTTCAGACTGCTTTCCGACCATCTTGCATGAATCGAGCATCAGGTTTTTTAAGTGCCATAAGAGATTCAAAGAAGGCAGGCAGTCTGTGAGGGATGATGAGAGGTATGGGAGGAGGAAGGAAGTCAATACACCAGAGTTGTTTGGCCAAAGGGTTAAGGTTAGGGTTACTATGTTGAGGTTTTAAGTGAGTTCAGGTGGAGATTCCGTCGGAAGAGGCCAATACAATTCACTGGATGCAAGAAATAGTCACTAAATTCATCATTTTCGTTATCTACAACTTAACTGCTAGTATAATGTGCGGATTCATAACTTTGACCATAATATTACGAAATGAACAAAAACAAAAAACAAAAAAATAAACTGTCACCTTTGAAATCTAAACTTGAATCATGGAATCATTTTACGGGCTGATAATCTTTACTGTCAAAAACTGAAATATGCTTCGCGATTTTTATCCACCACCAATGAAACCAGAGGAATAATTATATTGAAATATTTTGTAATGAAATAAAACAAAATTATGAAGTACTCTTCTGAAAAAGCGTGGAATGTTTTAAATATTCTTTCAGAACATCTGTAAACAATATCCTTTTTCGATCAGCATCGTCAATTATTATTATTATTATTATTATTATTATTATTATTATTATGTGCATGCGTCCACTGAATGTAAATCTTACAAATTCATGCAAAAATCGATGAAATTAATCAAATTGTACTTGACATTAAAATTAGAATATATTAAAAAAATCAGAAAGAAAATAATGTAGAAAATAAAATTCTGCATTTTAGCATATAAACCATTTTTCTCCATGATTAAACTATCAGAGAATGAAGCATTTTTTTTCTCAATTATATTTGGATTCAAAACGGCCCCCGTCAAAATCACGAAAGATGAACACACAATCATACACAGGGAAAAGTAATTAAAAAAAACAACAAAAAAACAAATGAAAGAAACATTTAAATATATGAACTAAAAGCTTCAGAAAAATATAGAAAAAATATGAAGACGCGATCGAACACGCTACGTGTGAAAGATTGTGTCCATTGTAATCGACCATGATTTTACCATTCGTCAAAGCAGACGTTTGTTTCTTTTTCACGACTTCTTCGATTAGCAGATAAGAATGATAAATTGGATTTGTTGCTTATTTATTCTTTCTCTTTTTTTTCTTTCATTCTTCATTTGTTTATTTATTACATATCCGCGCTCGCTTATTTTCTCATTCTTATTTTAAATACAACTTTCTTTTCGAAAACTTCTTTTCTTTTTTAGATGACAGCAAATCTGGAATCTATTTTCATGGGTGCATTCTTATATTTTTGTGTTTGAATTTCTGGGTTTGTTTCTTTTTGTAACCTTATGCGTAGATTTGCCGACAAAGTTTTCAGATTCGGCTTGAATTTTTTTCTTGCATTCATTTCCTTCCAGCATGAAAATATAATATTCTCATTTGTTTAAATGACAGATAAGAGGATTTCTTTAAAAATGGTTTTACAATTGAGTATAAACAGTAAGCTAATTTTAAGTGTACAGCCCATGCACATAAATATTTTGCTATAACAATTATTTCAAACTTCCCCCCCTCTCTCTTTATATATATATATATATATTGTTCGTCAATCTTTGATAGTTTTCGTGATGGGAGGTTGCTGGCCGTACAGTTGGTGCTTTGTGAGTGTTGCCTCTAGGACTTGTTCAAAATTGCTCGCAGCATTATTGTGTAGTCGCCGACAAGCTTTTTCTCCATCCGTTTTGTTAGCGTCCGTGTTGTACATCTATATAGCAGTATCGACATGACCGCTACTTGGAAGAAAGTGCGTTTCCTTTTATCGGTCAAGTCTGACTTCCATATGACCGATAGGACACTGCTGGAGAGCAGGGACGAGCTCATTAGTGATGTTCTATGTAACCCCTCATATGGCCGAGCAAAAGCAGGACGACGAACATACATACAACAGCTCTGTGAGGATACGGGATTTAGCCCTAAGGACCTACCAGAAGAGATGAACGATTGGGAGGAGTGGCGAGAGATACTCAGAGATATCAATGCTGGCGGCATGACATGATATATATATATATATATATATATATATATATATATATATATATATATATATTCCCCGCCACGGAGATTGAGCACTCTCGCGAAAAAAATAACGGTTTCCATGCGCGTAATGAATTGAGCATTAAGTAGCCGTAATGTAAACAAATGAAACATTTAGTTCATATACGTTAAATTCTCTCACTTCCTTTGGGAAAGCTAGTGGCTGTTATGTTATGTTATCGTATGGGTGCATTGTTGGCCAGGTTTAGATCTTAGTTAATACAATTATCAGCGTTAAAAAAATAACTGAAATTAATTCAATAACATGAGTCATACGAAAGTTTTATCATATCTACCAACCCCTTCGCTCGGGCTGGATATGACACATGGTCATATTTTTAACGGAGTTTAACAGGTTTGAATTCAGAGTTGTCCTTCTCCTAGACTAGTTGTCTCCCCAAAGCTGAAGAACTAGTCTGTCCTACTATTTGGCCATAGCTGGAGGGAGAATAATTGGATTCATATCTTTCCCAAGGGTATTAGTGCTATGTGAAATGCAATCGGTCTCGTCCAGGCTTTGAACTCGTGCCATTCGAAAGATTTGTGGCTTAAACAATAAAGATAATCTGAAATGTGTTTGATGCACCATTTTCTCATAGAATATTATTTTGTTTCAGCTAGCAGTATTTGTTCTGTTTATTATAATATTATTTGACATATTTAATATGACAACGTGCCACAAAAATTCGAACTCGATCTACATTCTTTGCACGCCTCTTTGTATGTGTACGTGTGTGTACGTGCATGTTTGATCTTTCAGTATCTGTATGAATGTGCTTATATTTTTATATAAATCAGTCTGTAATCAGTTTCCAAGAGACCTCGTTAACATCAAAGTTTCTAGTTCGGCGAAGCGATGTCAAAGACATTTGTGATAAAAAAAATACAACAGATAAATAGAAAATAATCGTTTAGTCTTTGGCAGAATGGTCAGTTGGAAAGTGTCAGCTATGAAAACTGCTGATGCACAGATATTTGATGCATACATATATATATATATTTCATAATCACGTCATGATGATAGCGTTGATTCTCTGGACTCTCTTTCTTTCTACATCATCACCCATCCCTATCGACTATTTCTCTTGATAGATTCTCTTGACTGCATCCAGGGTCGGCACACGGTTTGTCGGTGAGCACCGGTGTTTTCCTGTGTAAGAGCCCATCGTGGAACTATATCGCCCCATACCAAATGTACGGTTGTAACATTGCACGGCACAATTAGAAGTTTGCAATGCTATAGTGTTCAAATGGATGTGTTGCTGGTGCGGTTTAAATAGATGTTTTTTACTACATATCCTACTACCCACTGACATTTGTATCATCAAGAGTCCAACGGGTTTATTACTGTAGCGCTACGGCTAAAGTTTCAATCATGATAATCTTGCAGTGATAAAAAGGGATGAACACCCCAAAACCTAGTCTTTGTTCGCTAATACAAAAATGTATTCACTAATATAATTGTTAGTTATCGTTGAGTAGAGAAACAGCATATTAAATCTAAATCGACCGCCTTTGCTAGACAAAGAAATACAAAATGTCACGAGAGAGAGGGGGGGGCAGACACAGACCTTGAAATATTTTTCACTTTCCCATTGTAGTTCGAACCATGCTTGTTCTCTGGTTCTATCGTCATTGGTTCACGTCTTGTGTGAGATTCGATTTCGGAGATCCCCAACCAAGATGGAGATCTCATTTTTCTTTGTGTCTGGTGTCAAACTGATTGTATTTACTTCCTCGCGTCCGGCAGCCAACTGACTCTTCCATGTTTTCTCCTGCACCTACTCTTCCATGTTTTCTCCTGCCCTAACGACGTTTTCATTTAAGTTCCCTTCAGTCAACCCTAACTAGTCGATTCGATGCTGATACGTTTCTTTTTTTTTTAACGTGGACGGACCTAATTATTTTACACAACGTTGCTTACAAGTTCTTCCCTAACACTCCAGCAATGTACAGTCTGTCTTGCTTGTCTAACTAGTGTAGTTTGTGAGATGTTAGGCATGTAACCGTAGAACTCTTTGTCGGTTGCTGCTTCCTGTATTTCTGCAAAACTACGCGCACACACACCCACACATAAACTCAAACATTAATGAACAAAAAATAAACATATTCCCTGGGAAATATATGTTATTAATTTGTTTAATACCAATCGCTTTCAGCCATTCTTAAGAAGTGTTTATTCTAAAGCAGTTTACATTTTGTTTCTGATAAGGTTAAAACAATATGATCAGTATTTTTGTGAATATAAAAAGTCAATGTATTTAAAGGTATATCACTCGATAATGAGTCACAATTGTGTTTAAAATTACTTTAATAATTGAAAATAACTTTAAATATTTTTGGTTGAATATGCTAATTAGTAGAAAAATCAATCGACAAAAGTAAATGCATGATTAGTATGTAATTATTCTGATATTAAAATATTATACTCTTGATTTAAGTATTTACCGGTCAATGTGAGATTAGCATTTCTAAGCGTTATGCCAATCTATAGTATATATATATATATATATATATATATATATATATATATATATATATATAATTATATATATATATATATACGAGTATATATATATATATATATATGCAAATTTCATTAAACAAAATAGACATTTTATGTCTACATATTTTCTTTTGGATCCGTTCGAATTCCCGTATTACTTTTATCGTATTCTGGGGGAATTGATTTATGTATTGTCCATAGTTGTATGTATCCCTAGTACTTTCTGTCCGACTTTGGGCCATCATCAGGGGAGGATCTATTACAAAACTGATGTAACTTTTGTTTTATCATATTACTACTGTGTAAGGGCGTCTTTGCCGTTGAAGGTTATGGCGTTTGTTTTTTTAATGTGATTCTATATTTAGTGCCATTAGCTAAAGACATTTAAGTACATTAGAACTGGTTTGATAATTAATTTTATTAAGTGTCGGATGCAGGTTTCTGATATGTAATGCTTCGAGAATCTGAAGTTTTTGTTTATTATTTTGATGTTCTTATATTGTTGTGTTGTCGGTGAGAATTTCCCTTAGTGTGTTGTTGGGCATGAATGTTTTTTTAAATGCTGAGCTATTGAACTTGTGTCTGAAAGGTGCATTTTAAGTCTCCTCGACAGGGTAGTTGAGGTTAAACCAACATATATATTATTATTATCAGAGATACAATCTCCTAAAGGACATTTAAATTTATATATAACGTTGTTTTTTTTTTTTTGCAAAACTCCAATCGAGGGAGAGGAATTATTTCTAATGACTAGATTCGAGGTTTTAAACTTATTATCATATATAATAAGTTTTATGTTTTTATTAGGATCAGTGGGGGGTATATTTTTGTGAATCAATGTTTTCAAGATTTTTTCATCGAATTTGTAATTGTAGTGCATTTGGTTACGATAAAAAAAAGTTTGATATATGTTTGTTGACTGGATGGAGTAGTACACTGTTTATTTTGTTGGTTAACATTTTTGATCATATGTTTAATTTGTTCATCAACAATATAGTTAGGAAACCCATTGTTGATGAGAGCCTGTTTTATGTTTTCTACCTCTTTATAAAATATTGTTTTGGAGGAGGAGATTAGTTTGGCACGGGATATTAGATTATGAATAATTGCTTTTTTTATATCTGAAGGGGCATTCACTTTTAAAGTTCAGGGTACAGGAGTTATTACTAGAGGGTTTTTTGTAAGTGGACGTAGTGAAGTTATTATTGTTGTTAGCATCAATGAGAACATCTAAAAAGGAAATTTTATTGTTTTTGTTTAGTTCATGAGTAAAGTTAAGGACTGAATTGTTTTGGAAGGTGTCTTGTAGTATGTTGATTTCGTTAATATTATTAGTAAGAATAAGGATGTCATCAACATATCTTAGGTATATTGGATGTTTTTTTATGCTATTAAAAATTCTATTTTCGAGATCGGACATGTAGAAATTACTGAAAATCGGGCCCAGGACAGACCCCATAGATACGCCATCTGTCTGAACGTAAATATTTCCAAGATGGTCATAAAATGTAACTTCAGTAGTATATGTTAGGAGTAGCTTTCGAAGTATATTAGAGTTGATTTTAAGAGGAGGAAGAGATGGGTTATTATAAATATTATTTATAATGATATCAATTGTTTCATAAACAGGTACATTAGTAAATAAATTTTCTACATCAAGTGAGGCTAATATACCATTATTGGGTTTAATTGTATGAAGAACTCGAATTAATTCATGATTAGATTTTATGTTGTATTTCCTAGGTAAGTATGGTGAAATAAGCTGTTTTATTGTTTTTGTGAGTTGATAAATTGGTGTAGGTATTTGTGATATAATAGGGCGTAGAGGATGATTAGGTTTATGTATTTTTACGGTTCCGTAAAGATAGCCGGGTTTATAATCCCCAATTATTTTGGGTAGTTTTATGCTATTAAGTTCGGCATTATTAGCAGTGATTAGTTTATTAATTTTTGATTTTAGTTGGTTGGTGGGATTCTTATTTAATTTTTGAATTTCGTATGGTCATCGAGGATATTTTGTAGTTTTGAATGGTAATCTGTTTTATTGAGTACTACAATAATGTTTGTTTTATCAGCTTTTTTGATGGTGATGTTAGGGTGGTTGCGTAATTCTTTAGCAGCAGTTTTTAGTTGATGTGTAAATAATGTAGGTTGTTTTTTATTGTATCTATTTTTGATGGCTTCAGCCTTAAGGAGATCATGGAATATATATATATATATATATATATATATATATATATATATATATCAGCGACAAAATACTAAAAAGATTGATTTTGTTGCAAAAAAAGACACACTCTCTTGTGTATAACGTGTCATATCATCTTTGTATATTTAGTCCAAAATTGACGTACGAACCTCCACCAATCAAAGCAATTGGACACTGGATATGTCGGTCATCCGAAGAGATTTAATTGACACATGACGACGTAAAATTTATTATTGCCCAAGCAAGTGTTGAGACCGGTCAGACAATAAAAATGTTTCTTCAGGAAACAACAGTTACTGTTCTTTTGTTATTAAATTATTTTTCGTGTTTTACAGACATCGGGAATTAAGTGACAGTGAGAGCCTTACTAAAAACTTCCGACTATATAACTTCTTTGCGTTTAGGTATTTAAAATATATAATTGTTTGTTCTTTCATTGAGACAAACAGACAAAGCAAAAATTGATTTATTATAATCCACATCCGGGATCTTTTCCTCAATTCTTTCATTGTTCATTTTGAAAGGTATTCAATCAAAAATGTCCATATAATTCATCCTTTAATTAGAATTACAAGTTTCATTATTCAATGCGCAATCTTTTCATTTAAAATTTTATCTCCAGGTTCGGCTGAGCCAACATTAAACAAATTTCGTTGATACTGTATTATATCAAAATCATCAGATTCACAATTATAGAGCCAACATTAAACAAATTTCGTTGATACTGTATTATATCAAAATCATCAGATTCACAATTATACTATCCCCAAAACTATCTACAAAACGCTATATTATTTGCTTGTCTAGTGACGTTAAAATTAACATGGACGGGTAGATAGTTCATTAGAGCATTACAACATAAAAATGCTATGTCTGCATGTAAAACTTAAACACATACACACATAGAAATACCATTCAAACAGAGCTTTTCATAGGTTATCGTCCCTATGGAGATCTAACCGAACTGATGAAATGAAACAGATATTCTTAAGAGCTCTATCATTTCATTTAGTATTTGCTATTAATATTTTATGAATGTATTATTTGGTTTTTAATTAAGTGCTTGATGCGAACAACACTACGATGGTGCTAGGTGTTTAAAAAATGTTGGTTGCAACACTCTGCAAAACAAAAGTTACTTGGCCACTTGCGTGCCATGTCACCAATCATTTAAATATAACGAACAAGATATAATGGCTCTGAAGCAAGGACGAACTCATAAGCGGTGTTCTCCAGTGTGCTCTCACACATGCATGCACCAGTGTTGGACGACTATCAATGACCTATATTCATCAGTTCTTGTGAACATTGGATGCTGTTTAAAGAACACCTAAGAGTAATGACGGATTTAGACGGATATCAAGAGATATTCAGGAGTATCTATCCTGTGATATTAAGTTTAACGTAAAGTTGGGCGGGTTTCGATCCCAGCTTCAAGCGTTCTACGTGTCTAGGCACACTGAAGAGTCGTGATACAACGAAATAGTCTGTCTGTGGATGACAATATATACGCTCCCCTCGTGGTGGTGGAGCAATCTTGCGAAGGAATTTTCGGTTGCCGCTTGGACAATGCAAAGCTCTTCGAACGAATTGAGCACTCTGGTATCCGGTAAGGTATAAAATGTAAACAAACGAACGCTACTACTTAATATCTTACAATTCCCGAGTTTACGAGGTACGCTTGTTGGCTGAGCGGTATGATAGTAGGTCTAACGGAAAATTACGCGGGTTTCGATCCCAGCTTCAAACGTCCTACGTGTCTAGCCACACGAAACAGTTTGTCTATGGATGGCAATATTTATATTGTTATCCACAGACAGATTGTTTAATAACATGTCAGTGGTTAAACACGCGGCATGCTTCAAGCTGTGATCGAAACCCGGCTGTTTTTACGCCAATCGAATATTTTATCACACTGCCATCAGCAACCTCAACGTAAGCGATGTTATCTAACGTATATATCTGATTTTTATTTTGCCTGCATATACATTTAAAGGCTACCTAGTACTTAATTGGGGTGTCCTCGTGGTGTAATGGTTAAAGCGATGAACTGCGAAATCGTAGTACGCGAGTTCGTACTCCAGTCGCGCTATTATGTTCACTTTCGGGCAAATACCCTTGGGAAAGGTATGAACCCCCTTATTCTCCCTCCAGCTATGGGTAAATAGTAGGACGGACTAGGTTCTTCAGCCTTGTTGAGGCAACTAGTCTAGGAGAAGGAAAACTCTGAATTCAAACCTGTTAAACTCCGCTTAAAAAAAATTGACCTTGTGTCATATCCTGCCCGAGCGGAGGGGTTGGGTAAATAGTACCTAGTACTTAATTCATTAGAAGGGATTTGCATTATGCGAGTGGCAACTGGAAATTCTTTTGCGTGAGTACTCAATCTACTGGGGTCACGGTATATATATTCTAAAAGCAACTCCATTTTTAAGCAGTCTTTATCAACTGAATTTTTATTTATTGAAATTATACAGTCATCTGCAACTCATTTCAAATAAAGTTTGTATTTTTTCCATCCATGGATTTTTTCAGTCGATGGAACGATTAAATTCACTAACTTTTACAGACTAATCTGTAAACATAACGACATTTTCAAGACAAAATGAACGATTGACTTCGACCTTTAAAATTATTCAGAAACACCTGCAAAATTGGGTTGTATCGTTTGTATGTTATGCCAACTCCATGACATTAAACTGACTTTCATTGGTTTGTTGTATTTCATGGCATGTCAACCTTTGTAGGTTATTCAATGTCAATTTATATATATATATATATATATATATATATATATATATTTAATTGTGATAACAGTTGTAAGTAAAGTGACGAGGGTGACTAGAAGGCTCCTTTTTCAATAACTACAACACGGAGGTGTGGGGGAGGGCGCTACTCCTTTCCCATGATTGCTCCACTTTACCTTCGATACGTACCTTATATTGCTGAGTGTTAAACAAGGAGGTATCAAGTACCGTTTTTAAAGTTTTTGGTATGACATGACCTGGGATTGAACACAAGTCTCCCGGACCCATGGCGAACACTCTAGCCTCTAGGACAATGAGCCAGTTAAAATTAATGGTTTCAGTATTATCATCAATATTTTTGTTATAATAATAATAATTATAATAATAATTCTCTGCGATTTTGACATTCAAACGGATTGCCTAATCTAGCCCAGACAACCAGAACTCGTGATAGTCGACAGAAAAAGACAACCTGTAAATAGGGCACATTACCGTCCCGGCTGACCATAGGGTAAAAATGAAAGAAAGAGAAAACAGAGATGAATACTTAAACCTTGCCAGTGAACGGAAAAAAAAAACTTCGGCCTAAGAAAGTGACGGAGATATTAATTGTAATTGGTGTACTCAGTACAATCACCAAAGCATTGTTATGGGGACTGGATGATTTAGAATTAAGAAGACAAGTGGATACCAGGCAACGTACAGTATTGTTGTGATCGGCCAGATTACTGAGAAAAGTCCTGGAGACTTGATTTGACTTCCTTTAAATAAGACTTATTCAATACTTGATATTTATGGACTATTCATCCATTAACCTTTCATCCCATCTTGTTTACAATTATCATTTATATACAAGATTCCTATGATTTCCTTTAAAATGACTCATTTTCTGGTCAAAGTTTGTCTCGCTTTTTTTTATCTTATGGTTCCTCCTATCATTGCCTGAGATATGATGACTTTAATGTCTTTAACGGATGAATGTGTCATTGCAAAATGATTTTGGGATCAAGTTCCTTTTTTTCCTCGTAACGTAATTTAGGGACAATGCTTCTCTTTCTCTATCTCTTTTCTTCTCTCTCTCTCTGCACACACACACACACACACACACACACACACACACACACACATCTATATATAATCATCACTGAGTAATACAGGGTGTCTAGAAATATATATAACCTATTAATATGATAATGCTTTATGACTGAGACAAGCAGAAGAACAGTCATTTGGGAGACATGCATACTTTGAGTTAGAGACATCAGATCACTGTTGTTGTTTTTTATAATTATCATATCAGCTTCCAGGACTTGCAAACTTTTTTGAGTTTCTTCTCGCAGTAATAAATCATTATCGTAATAATATGTCGCATCTATTTTGGGACAATTTTGAATTATTTTTCTCCTAATCATTAGTTACTCAAAATAGTTTTCCTCTATGATTCAAGACATTATGATTGACGATTAATAGTTAGTTATATCATACTAATTTCAAATCGGAAGCAAAAAAGAACACACCATTATTATTAGTAGTGTTACTAGCAGTCATATGAGTGCCATGTATATTGAGACGCCCTGAACAATGATGGGAGCCTTCTTTATTGACTGATTGGTTTCCATGTCAACTCTTATAGTATTAATTTGCCAAGAAGTTAAGGAATTTATATTTACATTTGCGGACATTTCTTAAAAATGTTCTATTCTATTTTGGAAACCGACCTATGAATTGCGAATAATTGATAAATATACCTATTTGACCCGAAGATGGACCCATACAGTATACTATCACTCTGGCTCAAAGAAGATCTGATATCAATGGCAAAGAAGGAATACTCCATACTCCCCCAATTTCTGCAAGTGGATCTTTACCATCAGGTGTTGTTTAATGCCGCTATCAGAAACCATACGATTGGGAGATTCTCATCCCCAATGGGATACAGTCAGCGTATTCTAAGATGGACCGACAAGGCTGCCATTTAAAATATTTTCCATTCCTCTCTTTATTTTTGACATTTAACGATCTGATGATGAGGCTCCAGTGTATCCCTGTAAGGGATAACAGACCGATCAAAGAGGTTTTCTTAACCAGAGGAAAAATAAATCGATTTGGATTTTAGAAGAATAGAGAAATAATTTATGAATGTTTTATGGCGTATTGGGTTTTTGATGAGTTACGTTGATAATAATTATATTTTGTTTTAGAAGAAAGACATTTCATGTTGTACGAATTACGTAATTTTCACGAGAAAGGAATCTACGAAAACAAATGTATTGTTATTGTTAAGCGTAAGTTTTGACACATCCAGGTCGCATGTTATTATCTAAAGGGACTATTTTTCTAATTTTAGATAAAACGTTGCTTTGGAATTTATCATTTCAAACAATCCAATCGGCGACCCAAACCCTACACTTAACCTGGTAAAGAATAAACATAAATTGATAGTTTTGTCATATGCAGTAGCAAGAATTATCGCAGCAAGAAGAGTAGCGAGAAAGATCGAAGCGTGAGTCGGTGAACAGCTTCCTCGAGAGTCAGAGTTTGTAATGTGTACAAGTCTGTCCTGTGACTATAGAAAATAAAGAAAGCCGACGAAAATACGGGGGCGTGAGAAAGTAAACATAACCGCCATGAAATATTAGCTTGTAACAGCCTGCACTGATGATAAAAAGTATAGGATAATAAAAACTAACCATAATACATTAATCAATCTCTGACAAAAAACTGCCATTTATGTAATAACTTTGAAAGATGTTTTCTTACAATATATAGTTGATTTTGCAAAATCTTTTTTCGTTCTCTGTTTCTGATCGTCGATATTTTTTTTGATTCCTTACTTGTGCGGTGTCATTCGTTTACTCATTAACCATCGGCTCCGATTAGCGAGTGATCCGTTGTCTGGATTTAAAGAACACAACGTGGGCGGATAATGAATAATTTGTGTTATCGAAAGACATATCTGACCAGCGGATTGAAAGCGCAAGCTTCCAAGTCTTTTGCGAGAACGGTTATGCCACCATACCGGAAATGCTGGAACTTTGGGGAGGGCGGAGTAACCGTTCATTGCCATCGATCCCGGTTCCACTCTGGCACGGAGAGGTGACACCTGATGTGGCCCAATCTATGGGTCAGTTGGAGCTGTTTGATGTTTAAACTAAGTAAAAACAAATGACTTGTACAAAATTTAATTATTTGAGATGAAACTGTTTCATCGTTTAATTGTTTTTAAGTGGGTGACATGATTAATTGAATTGTTGGAGAATCATAAGAATACTTAGAACCATTTTGCTGTGTGCAGACAAGTGAGTGATGTTTAATGGAGTAGTTAATGTTGAGTAGCAATACTTGCAACCACTTGATACTCAGTAAACAAGTGATTAATTTTGGATAGAGTTATAAGTGTTAAATGGCAATAAGTGAAAGCATTTAACTGTGTAGAAACAATATCAATACGAGTGTACCAAAAATAGTTCTAATCCATTTAAAAATGAAATTACTAAAAAACTAATTTCTTCGATACCATGTGTATATTTTTTATATCGCCTCAAAGAAATGACTGATGTTACATTGAAACTGTTACGTAACAATTTAACTGAACAAACAAACGATTAATTGTAAATTGAATTATTAGTTTTAGCAGGCAATAATTGAAACCATTTAACTGGGTGCAAAAGAATTAGCTTAGGCTCGTTAAAAATGTTTTCAACAAAATATGTTTACAAATCTTATATATTTAATATCTATGTATAAACAGGATTTGGCATCAAATAATCTACAATGGATGATATGCCATTAAATCACACCAAAACAAACTATTGTTTTATTTTAATAGTAATGCAATTTAATAATTAAGTATATATCTTCATAACAAATATTGAGTAATATGATGATGAGGGTCTGCTTAAAAAGGGATTCTTTATTTCTTTATATATCATTGAGAATTATTTGCGCGTGGGGAGCCTAGTACATCAACGATTATAGAGACAGTAATTTTGAGAATCTTAAATTTATTTATTATTTAAATTTACCGATGTTATTCCCTAATATCTTGATTGTTGAAAAATTATAATTCACTCTTTATTTTAAAGTAGGCTTGTTTTCTTATACATTTATCTGTTATATTCGACAGAATAGTTTATTAAGAAAATGGAATATCACGTATCACAATTTCGTACTCTTGTATGAGTTGTTAGATTGGCTGTTATGTCTTTTGCGTTTTACATCAAAAAACGTCTACTTGGATTGGCAGTTATATCTATTGCGTTTTATATCAATACTTGTCATCTTGTTGACTGGTGTCACGTTGTAAACTAAATGTTAATGATGTAATTTAACCTCGAAATTCAAATACTTTTGAAATTACACTTCCTCTCAGTGAAATTCTAGAACATTTTTGAAAATAAAAAGTCGAATCTAACATGCGATATATATATATATGATTATAGATACGTCAACTGAACATGCAATGTTTTATATGTATCAACTATGTATTGCGGATTTAAATAGGCCTTTAATGTCCCACCCAGATATTTAGAATAATGTCCAATTGTTAGAATCACCATTGTACACACCGTGTTTTTTTATCGACACCGCCTGCTTATTTAGATGAATATCTACGGATGTAACCTAGTTTATATTTGACATTTTGACTTTTTCGAGCGATCACTTAAAATTACTGCTTTTTCATCAAACGTTAGGCCAAGTCAGTTTGATATTTTGCCAGATTTATTGGCTCAAGAGATAACACTGATAGTTTTTATTTCGTGATTTTCATCCTTAGAGACTATCGTATACTTTGCTATGTTTTACATGTTTTTTATCCACTATTTTAGCTGACCTCTTCCCCGACTTCATCAAATCAATGAACCCTTAACATAATTAAGATGTATATCTTTTATTCTGTCCTGTCAGTTTACGAGGTACAATAATATTCAATTATGGAGAAGGTTCGCGTCGTGTAATAATTACCGTCTAGGAAAATGGAGACGGTGATCTGCGTTCAAATTTAGCACAATCTGTTTAAATTTCTAATTGTGTAAATACACTTCGGAAAGTATGCATCCACCAATTATATTCACCCCAGTTATATGTAAAATGTAGTGTGGATTGGGTATTTTATCTTTGGTATGGCAGCCTGTCTAGATGAAGGAAAACTGAATTAGAACTTTCAACTCTACATTAAAAATAACCACATCCATACATACATCAACGGAAACATCATACATGACCACAAAACACACACACACACACACACACACACACACACACACACACACACACACACACACACACACACACACACAAATAATCATTGCAGTAATACTTAAAAAGAAAAAAAAATCAAATAAATGGTTAAATGTATATTCAAGTATTAGAAGCGATATTTAAAAAAAACAACTAGATATGCCAAACAAAACATTTTTTTCTTCTTGGGAGTAAAAGTACTAAAAGTCTTCGGACGCCGATGCAAAAGCCAACCGCTTCGATAGATTAAAGTGACACTTAGCTGCTAACTATACACCTATAGACATTCAAACGAACACGAGTGGGGTGTTAAGCCACTGAAAAATTCCTTAAGCACAGAACAAATCTTCAACTCCAGAACATAAAAATATCGACTTATCTATAATGACTAAAGATGGTCAAAAGTACACTTTTTGATAAGACTTCGAACCGTTTTTAAACTGCCTTAAACCAAAGTAAGAAAACCTTTTTCGACAACGAGCAAAGATGTATAAATAAAAAACATGAACACCAGAAATTTCTCCATTAGTTTCAACAAAATATATTTTAAGGGAACCTGCTGACTGCATTATATATATATATATATATATATGTGTGTGTGTGTGTGTGTGTGTGTGTGTGTGTGTGTGTGTGTGTGAAGAATAATTGACAAAAAAGTATTGAGGAATACTTTGACATTGTTGCAGGAGTACTACAAGGAGACACACTAGCCCCGTACCTCTTTATCATCTGTCTAGACTATGTGCTTAGGACTTCGATCGACAAAATCAGAGAAAATGGCTTTGAGCTGACTAAGAGAAGAAGCAAAAGGTACCCCGCAAAAACAATCACGGACGCCGACTACGCTGATGACTTGGCGTTACTAGCGAATACGCCTAATCAAGCAGAGACACTACTACATAGTCTGGAACGAGCTGCAGCTGGCATTGGCCTACATGTCAATGCAAACAAAACCGAATATATGTGTTACAACCAAACAGGCAACATTGCCACACTAGACGGAGCCTCTCTGAAACTAGTCGACAAATTCACCTACCTAGGAAGCAGCGTCTCATCAACCGAGAAGGACATCGACACACGACTGACGAAGGCATGGGCAGCTATCGATAGGCTCTCGATCATATGGAAGTCGGACCTAACAGATAAAATGAAACGCAGTTTCTTCCAGGCAGCGGTTGTGTCGATACTGCTATATGGATGCACCACATGGACGCTTACGAAGCGGCTGGAGAGGAGGCTGGACGGAAATTACACAAGAATGTTGAGAGCAGTATTAAACAAGTCCTGGCGACAACACCCCACGAGACTCCAACTATACGGACACTTGCCCCCCATCACAAAAACTATACAAGTTCGACGAACCAGACACGCAGGACACTGCTGGAGAAGCAAGGACGAGCTCATAAGCGATGTACTCCTGTGGACCCCCACTCATGGATGTGCAAGTGTGGGACGACCAGCACGAACTTACATACAGCAGCTATGTGAGGACACGGGTTGTAATCCTGAAGACCTGCCGGAGGCGATGAATGATAGGGAGAAATGGCGAGAGACGGTCAGGGATATCCGTGCAGGCGGCGCGACATGATGATGATGATGATTCCAAATAGAAAGGGGGAGATTTATTAAGAAACAAATTCGACACTCTAGCGTTTCGGGTCTGCTGAACTATCATCAGGGCTATGAGGGGTTATATTAGTGATGTTAAGTATAGATGGATTTATAAAAACTGTAAAAATATATAAACATTTGGAGAAGTTATATAACAAGAAAAGTTGGCAGTTTATGACAAGAAAAATTGGCCGTTTGATCAATGAATCAGCGTTCGTTTCTTTAAAATACGTCACCTGACGTTAGAAACATTGTGCAGAATCCATGTTCCATTAGTTCATTGAGAGATTTCGAATCATTCCACGTTTTACTATCCATTATTTTCTTCCATATATATATATATATATATATATATATATATATATATATATATATATTTGTCATCCACAGACAGGCTGTTTCATTGTATCACAAATCTTTAGTGTGGCTAGACACGTAGAACGCTGGAAGCTGGGATCGAAACCCACCCGACTTTACGTTAGACTTAGTATCAGTCACTTCAGCCAACAAGTGTACCAAGTCGGCTAGGGAATTATAAGATATTATGTAGAAACAGCAGCAGCAGCAGCAGCGTTCGTTTGTTTACATTTTATACCTTACCGGATACCAGAGTGCACAAGTTTTTTCGAAGAACCTAGTATTATGCAGGCGGCAGCCGAAAATTCCTTCGCTAGAGTGCTCAGACCCCATGGGGTAGCGTATATATATATATATATATATATATATATATATATATATATATATGTATGTATATTTAGGCAGCATTTCTTCGTTAATGCAAATTTCATTAAACATAATCGACATTTTATGCCTACATATTTTCTTTTGGATCCGTTCGAATTCCCGTATTACTTTTATCGTATTCGGGGGGAATTGATTTAGGTATTGTCCATAGTTGTATGTATCCCTAGTACTTTCTGCCCGACTTTGGGCCATCATCAGGGGAGAATCTGTTACAAAAGTGATGTAACTTTTGTTTTAGCAAATTACTACTGTGTAAGGACGTCTTTGCTGTTGGAGATTATGGCGCTTGCTTTTAAATGTAATTCTGTAAATAGTGCCAGTAGCTAAAGACATTTAATTACGTTAGCACTGGTTTGAAAATTAATTCTATTAAGTGCTGGTTGCAAGTTTCTAATATATAGTGCTTCGATAGTGAAAAGTTTTCGTAGTTGTGTTGTTGGGCATGAATGTTTTTTTAAATGCTGAGCTATTGAACTTGTGTCAGAAAGGTGCATTGTAAGTCTCCTCGACAGGGTAGTTGAGGTTAAACCATGCCCAACAACACAACTACGAAAATTTCTCACCGACAACACAACAATACTCGAACATCAAAATAATAAACAAAAACTTCAGATTCTCGAAGCACTATATATTAGAAACCTGCAACCAGCACTTAATAGAATTAATTTTTAAACCAGTGCAAACGTACTTTAATGTCTTTAGCTACTGGCACTATTTACAGAATTACATTTAAAAGCAAGCGCCATAATCTCCAACAGCAAAGACTTCCTTACACAGTAGTAATTTGCTAAAACAAAAGTTACATCACTTTTGTAACAGATTCTCCCCTGATGATGGCCCAAAGTCGGGCAGAAAGTACTAGGGATACATACAACTATGGACAATACCTTAATCAGTTCCCCCCGAATACGATAAAAGTAATACGGGAATTCGAACGGATCCAAAAGAGAATATGTAGGCATAAAATGTCTATTATGTTTAATGAAATTTGCATATATATATATATATATATATATATATATATTCTCCAACAATGGCGTGTTGGTAGGCCAGAGAGAGTTATTTAACTATGATTAGGAAATCTGTCCAGGAGAAGGGAACTAATCTAACTGCTTAAGATTTGACCTTGTGTCACACACTGACTGAAGCTGAAGGCCTGGGTAAATATATATCCTTACACCCAACGTGTAATATTTCAAATAAGAAAAGCGAGTTAAGTTAACGTAAGTACGTATCATAAGTTTAGTTTATGTTTTTATTCATAAGTAATCTAATCTTGATTACCAGTTCGTTCAACTTGTTTCTTTTCCCGACATATTATCAAAATCTCATTATATCGGGAATAACCATCTATGATCCCGCCAAAAATACACTGGTTAACAAAAAGTGTCAAAGCCTATATCACTCTTATATAAGACTTAATTATTACCGCAATATTAAACGTTCTTGTTAATTTTTACTAAAATGATTTATATATGGTTTATTTTAGTGAATTATAATTTTACAAATAATCTAGATTTATGGATTTGTTGGAATTAATGGTAGAAATACATTAGACGGCTCTTTGATTGTTAAAACTGAATTTTCGTTTTTGTTTCATACACTATAAAAGATATTTAAATAAATAAACGATAATTTTACAAAAAAAAAATGATTCATGGATTTCTTGGAATTAAAGGTAAAAATACATTAGACGGTTATTTGATTGTTAAAACTACATTTTTACTATTTTTCATACATTTTGAAAAATATTTTAATTAATGAATTATAATTTTACGAAAAAAATTACATTTATTGATTTCTTGGAATTAATGGTAGAAATACATTAGACAGTTATTTGAGTGTTAAAACCGAATTTTCGAAATTTTTCATACATTTTAAAAAATATTTTAATTAATGAATTATAATTTTACGAAAAAAATTACATTTATTGATTTCTTGGAATTAATGGTAGAAATACATTAGACAGTTATTTGAGTGTTAAAACCGAATTTTCGAAATTTTTCATACATTTTAAAAAATATTTTAATTAATGAATTATAATTTTACAAATAATCTAGATTAATAGATATCTTGGAATAACTGGGAGAATTATATTAGACGGTCATTTGATTGTTAAAAGTGAATTTTCGCTATTTTTCATACATTTAAAGAATATTTTGATTATTGCGTTTCTTAGCAATGATTACAGCAACCAGTCAAGTAAAAGTAACTTTTTGAATTCAAACAATTAAATATTAATCCTGTGTCCCACTCTCCGAACGGAGGCTTTGGATAAACACATATCCTTATCGAAAATGTGTAATATTTCAACCCAAGAAAATAAATATCTGTTCACTCAAGAACAAATTATATTAGGTGTTACACATGTATTATTTATCATTAACTCAAACTTCTTTACCTGCATTTAGTTCGGAAGGGATGAGTATATACATACCTTTGAAAATAATATGCTTTTTATGTAAGTTATGAATATTCTTTACTTTAAAGCAAATGAAGTACTTCAAAAAAATTCCGAATATATCGTCGAGAATATCGTAGAGAAATCAAACAAAGATGGCAGACAAACAATATTAAAATAAATAGACTAAAAAGTACTCAGTGAACTCGGTGCATTTGTTCTTCTTGTAAGACGTCGTGTCTGATTTTTCATCCACAGATTAGATTGCAAGAGAGAAATGGCGCCTGTTCGAATTACTTTTAATTTGAAACCGTATGTAATACCAAATATAAAGAGAAAGGAATAGGAGACAAGAAATACATTAAACATATTTTTCTACATCTCAAACACAATAACGCGTATACAGTTTTTTTTTTTTTTTTGCAAAAAGAAACTTAAAAAACAAGATCAAAATCCTCTTTGATTGTCTCATTTCTTGCTTCGAAAAATATTTGGAGAATGTCTGCTGAACAATATAAATTGAATACTATATCATCTAACTCTAAAAAGAATATATTTCGACTCGTAGTCCTTTTAGTTTGATATAACTGATTTTATCATATTACAACCAACACACTATTTTCTTGTTTCTATCATTTCTTTTTTGATAACCATTTTTTTAGAAAAGTTTCATTAAACTTCAAAAGTAAACAACCAATGTTTATCATATAATTTAAAACACGGTGTTGTTTTGTTTTCTTGGAACTTCTAACAAAATAGAATGGGAATTATTTCAATTTTTCGCCGGCTCAGTAACTGTATGGCAGTACTACTTGGATTCCAACAAGACGCTTTCAGTAAAAGCTAGATTGGAACTAGACTAGAGTGTTCGTGTCGTTTTGAATAAATCCCGAAGGTATCACACTTCGAAACAGTAAAGCAACATAAAGCATATTACACAGACCTAATATATTTTACAACAACAAAGAAAGCAGACTGGTTACTGCTGGTAAAATAAGGATTACCTCAGCAGTTTGGTGTCGTACAAAGGACTTACCAAAATCTATGGCGATGTTTTTTTTACATTTAATACCAACTTATCCTATCTACTTGTATAAATTTCTGAGACGAAGCTTATTGATTTTATCGTTAAGGGTTTTCGGACTTTTGTCTTCATCTTCATTATTATTTCCACAACGTTTCGGTCAATATGTCCTCCGGCCTTCTTTAGTTGTTTCTCGAACTCGGGAACCTTCACGGAACTTCGAACTACGTCCTTTATTTAATCCATGGGGTCACATGTTCTGATTCCGTTAGCCACAACCGGGTTCAAGTGTTAAGTATTCCCGTATTGTTACTCGCCTGTAGTTGGTTCCCTTAGCTTCTAAGGAGACAATCATCTGGAGGTTGTTGGTTCAATCCTTACTACAGGCGAGTAACAATACAGGAATACTTAACTCTTGTACCCGTTTATGGCTAACGGAATCAGAACAGGCGACCTACATGGATTCAATAAAAGACGTAGCAATAAAGATGAAGACAATAATCCGAAAACACTTAATGATAATTTTCTTATCTTATGCAAAATGAATGGCACATTGTTATACGGTTTTAAGTATTCCTATCTAATACTAAAAATCAACTGCTTTAAAGTAATTGTTTTTATCTAATAATAGCCATTTGCTTGTAAAGTTATATGGTTTAAGTTAACTGAAAATAATCCTGAGCTAAAAATAATTATTGTTTCGAGTAACTATTTTAAACATAAATATTTGACAGGTATATGATATCAAGTGACTCTCACAAAAACAAATACTTTAAACCCAGTTGTATGGTTTCAAGCATTTCATAAAAAGCTAATTATTATAAAGTTTCAGATAACTAATTCAAATTCTTAGTAAAAAAATTTATCTTCAAGAAACTATTCTTGCCTCACCAAGCCTGAAGAACCTAGTCTGCACTAAATTTTACCCATAGCTGGAGGGAGAATAATTTGATTCATACTTTTCCCATGAGTATTAATGCTACGTGAAATGCAATCAGTCTCGTCTTGGATTTGAACTCGTGTTGCCGTGTCCATTTCCTACGTCGATAACCATTACACCATGAGCACCTCCAGATACACCTTAGTGTCATGTCCATGACAACATTTTCTTTTCGGAATGGAGGTCTCATCTCTCTCCATTTGATTCCGAATGTATGTAAGCTCAATCGAAAAGGCACTGTATTGTCAGGTTTAGATATTCTGTTGGAGGCCCATGACTTTTCTCAACGCATTGCGAGTAAAACTGTATAAAAATTTAGCAATTTTGATAAATTATAGACATTTTCAAATATTCTGTCTCATAGAAATAAAAAGTATATTATTTTAAGTAAATGTTCCATTATCTCGTATTGTGTCATTAATTGAGTAGCTACAAATAATTGGTTGGTTAGATTTTATGTCATATAAACCATCGTAGGTCAATTAATACAAAATCCTCTTTATACATGTATATTAAATATATCAGATGTAAACACATTTTATTCATAACGTTTTAAAATGAGCAAATGCTCTTTGTGTCCACACGGTCAAATGTTTTCAAGCATTTCTATCTAAGAATAATCATTCTGCTTTCTATTACTCCTATGTTTCTGCCCTGTGGAGAGCTTACAAGTATTGCTATTTAACACAGATTATTTCATTCAACATTACTTGTTCGTTCGCGAACACGTTAATTATTCCAAGTTTTGGTATGAATAACTAGCAATTCTTTTAAACATCAATCATTTGTTGACACACAGTTAAATGACCAAACAGTTCTATTTCTAACAATTCAGTGTAGCATAAGTCATCTGTTTGCACGCAGTTTAAATGTCAGACTGTTCTAATTGACCCTACCAGGTTCTACCAATCTCGGTCAGAGTACACATGGGAGTATTGACAACGAAGGTGTACTCTATTTTTCCTAAAGATCCCAAACTGGAGCCTCAAAATCAGATTGTCTAATGTCATATCCAAGACACTCGTTGGGGGAGTTTAATCTGTCTGCAGAGATGCAGTATGTGTGTTCTACAGCTCCACCTGATTAGACTCACTAATAATTGATATTTTATTGGTATTTTCCCATTAATGCGCACATTGTGAAATTTGCTGTGCCGCCAACAATAAACAAAGAGATACTTAGAGACAGACTGATAGACAGACAAATAAATATATTTTAGGCTAAGCTGTGATTAAAATCACTTTAAAAAAATCTCAGAAACGTCAAAATGCGAAGTGGTACTGCTACTCGAAGTTTCATGAACAGAAATCGAGTGGCCAGCACCTTCTGTACCAGCATATATCTATTTCACTGTGTGTGTGTGTGTGTCTGTGTGTGTGTGTGTGTCTGTGTGTGTGTGTGTGTGTGTGTGTGTGTGTGTGAATCTATCTTAGATCTACATATACTTAATTATGATTCAGACTACTATTAATAAAAGTTGTAGATTACTATAATGACACCCTCTCTCTCTCTCTCTCTATATATATATATATATATATACACACATGTACATAAACACACACACACACACACACACACACACACACACACACACACACATATATATATATATATACCTTCCGTGCGTGTAGGATATGACAAAGTCATTTCAAACAGAAAATACCAGGTTTCCTTCAGTTTTCCTTCTAGACCAGTTGCCATGCCAAGATTAAAAGAGATCTGCCTGATCTACTATTTAAATATAGCTTGAAGAAGGAGATTTTAAAGTGTATATTCCCCAATAGTATGAAACGTGTGTAAAATGCTAACGGACTTGTTCAGGGTTCGAAATCGGTTCACTGCACCCATATCCTATGATAAACTTTTCAGTAAGAGCACCCAGTGTGGGTGCCTGTGTGTATGTCTCTGTGTGTTTCTGTGTTTTGTGGTATATATATATATATATATATATATATATATATATATATATATATATATATATATATATGAATTATTGTATGTCCACCGATAAAAAAGTAAATGGTCTAAAAGATAAAGAAATGATTTGAAATTTGCTATTTGTTCTTTCATATACTTGTGCACTTCCCATGTTTCGGACTTGACGTCTTGTTCAGGAGATTTAAAATGCTTTGAAATTATTTGCAGACCTAATCATGAAGATATATATATATATATATATATATATATATATATATATATATATATATAGTCATCTACAGACTGTTTCGTTGTATCATAACTCATCAGTGAAGCTACGTACTCAAAATTCTTCAAGCTGGAATGGAAACACTGCTGTCGGATATGTTATCGCAGAGCTATCCACAATCTCAGCGTAAGTGAAGCAATTTTTACGCATACATGTTTTTGTTTACATATACGCTTAACAACTACCAGAATATGAGACACCTCTGCATAGTTTGGAACGAGCCGCCGCAGGCATTGTCCTCCATGTCAATGGACACAAAACTGAATATGTGTTACAACCAAAAAGGCGACATTACCACACTAGACAGAGCCCCTCTGAAACTTGTAGACAAATTCACCTACCTAGGAAGTAGCGTCTCATCAACCGAAAAAAGCATCGACACGACTAACAAAAGCATTGACAGCTATCGATAGGCTCTCGATCATATGCAAATCAGACCTGACCGATAAAATGAAACGCAGTTTCTTCCAGGCTGCAGTCATACCGATACTGCTATATGGATGCACTACTTGGACGCTAACAAAATGGTTAAAGAAGAAACTAGACGGCAATTACACAAGAATGTTGAGAGCAATATTGAACAAGTCCTGGCGACAACACCCCACAAGACACCAACTATACGGCCACTTGCCTCCCATAACGAAAACTATACAAGTTAGACGAACCAGACATGCAGGACACTGCTGGAGAAGCAAGGATAAACTCATCAGTGATGTACTCCTATGGACCCCCGCATATAGCCAAGCAAAAGCAGGACGACCAGCTCGAACATACATACAGCAGCTATGTGAGGATTCGGGATGTAACCCTGAAGACCTGCCAAAAGCGATGAATGATTGGGAGAAGTGGCGAGAGAGAGAGTCAGGGATATCCGTACTGGCGGCACGACATGATGATGATGAATGATATCACAATAAGAAGAGTGTTCGCAAATGGTCCGGGATACCTGGGTTCAATGCCAGGTCACGTCATACCAAGGACTTGAAAAATGGTACTTGATACCTCCTTGCTTAACACTCAGCAATATAAGGTATGTATCAAGGGTAAAGTGGAGCAATCCAGGGAAAGGAGTAGCGCCCTCACCTACACCTCGGTGTAGTAGCTATTGAAAAGGGAGCCTTCTGGTCACCCTCGACTACAATCGCCAACTTTACTTATATATCACAATAGATATGGTAGGTACACGTACTGAGCTGCTAATTTTCTTTTCGAATCTTTTAGTCAAAATAGGAGTTAAACAACACCCTATTAAAACTTATGTTTTTTATCTGATAGAAAATACACTATTTCGCATATCTGTTTACAAATAGTGTATATTTTATGTGTTTTGCCATGTCTTTAAGAGATTGATAAAGATCTTATAAATTCTCAAAGCATTTTTGATATGAAATCTTGAATTAATTTAAAATGTTAGAAAATCAGGTGGCAGCCTTGTGTTCAATGTATTAGTAGTTTTAAGTATAAATGCGATATGGTTATGTCTCTACTTCAAAGAGAATATTGAAATAAATAAATGAAACTTACTGTGTATATGAACTGGCAAACGTGCGACAGTTTACTAACCACTTTGAATACAATATAATTATTCTTTGCTAAAATTATAAGCAAATACAACGAGCGTCTACTGCACGATTTCTAGCTAGAAATTCAGTACAGTTGCACGTGACATTTAGCACAGTTGTAATATGTTCAGCAACCTCGCTTAAAAAAACAAACAAACAAACAAACACATGTGATATCCGGTTTAAACAAAAGATACGCCCTTTCATAAGCTGTAACACGTCGTTAATGAATTCAGACAAAACACATTAATTACAGGGCTAATTATACATAGCAGCGTCAAATTCGAGTAAAGTAAAGGCTCTCTAGTTTGAACGAAAATTTTATATATATATATATATATATATATATATATATGTATATATATATATATATATAATTTTTACGAAAATATTATATATTTGGAGGGATACTCGCAGAGCAAACGTCTATTGTTTTTATTTCAATTGGTCTTAATAAAAAAAATTCACTGATTGTTAGATTAATTAATTTTCACAGTATGTCAACCAGCCTTAAGATATGTGGGGATCGAGTTCTGTGTATATCAATATTTACTTATCTTTTTAAATTTTTAGAACCATTTTATACACAGTCTAATTTAATGCGAATTATTCTTCTGGGGCTGTAGAATACATCGACTGCACTTTTGCAGAGGGCTAAGACCCCACCTATGAGTGTCCTAGACATGACACTAAACACTCTGATAGTGAGGTTCCAGTGATGCTGGAGCTTTGGGGAATGCGGAGTACCCCTTTATTACTATCGCTCCCAGGTCCAATCTGACCCGGAGTGGTAGCACCTGATAAGGGTCCTATCTATGGATTAAATAGAACTAAACTATGGTTGGAGTTTACTGTTTTTTGGCGTATTTATGCTAAACTGAATTGTTTATAATAAAAGTATTTTGACATTGAAACTGCGTTCTTGTGCTAAACTGAATTGCTCGATATAGAACTGTTGTGACATCTAAACTGTGTACTAATGCTAAACTGAATTATATGAAATGATACTGTTTTGGCATTGACCCTGTGTATTGCCAAGTTGGATGGGGCTGTAGAATACACCGACTGCACCTCTACTGATGGGTAAGACCCCCACCAATGAGCGTCCTTGATATGACATTAAACACTCTAGTGGTGAGGTTTCAGTGATGCTGGAACTTTAGGGAATGCGGAGTACCCCTTCATTGCCATTGCTCCTAAGTCCATATTGTCCGGAATGGTGGCACCTGATAGGGCCGTATCTATGGGTTAAATAGAACTAACTGCATACTTATGCTAAACTTAATTGTTTGAATTAGAACTGTAGCTTGAAATAGAAATGTTTTTGACAATTAAACCGTACTTACATTTAAACTGCGTGCTTAGGCTTAACTGAATTGTTTAAAATGGAACTGTTTTTGACTTCGGAAATGTACTTACAATAAACTAAATTGTTTAATATAGAACTGTTTTAACGTTAACTGTGTGTAAACAAAATCTGTACTTATACCTAACTGAATTGATAAATTAGAACTGCTAGACAAACTGAACAGCTTGAAATAGAAATGTTTTTCACAATTAAACTGTACTTTCATATAAACTGCCAACTTATGCTCAATTGAATTGTTTGAAATAGTATTATTTTCATAAAAATGGATTTGGCGTTAAATATCTTACGAAGGTTTGTATGTTATAAAACCCAAACAACTAACCAACTAACTAACCTTAAGCATATCTCTCGAAATCGCAATTTGTTTTTGTTTTTGTTTTTTTGCCTAATATTCATATATAGCATAGGATTTAAATATTTAGTCGGAAAATTTGAAAATTAAGCAGTTCCTTCGCGGCTATTTGGTATATCAAGCTTCGTCCATCTTTTCCTGTTTATAGAGGTGACATTCGCTAATATATTCGAAATACGGAGTAATAATTGAACAAACTTATATAGATCGATACATATAAGTGCGCTTCTTCTAATGATTAAAGTAATTATTATAGACTACTGATACGATTATTTGCATACTAAGTACATAATCTATAAATAAATCTCATGAATTAAAGACATACGTGAACAGCTAATTGATTCAATGAATATAAAGAAAATGCATGGTAGAATTAATAAAATAAATTTATCCTTACCATTATATTAGTGGTAATTATCATCATCATCATCATCATTACAAAGGTGTGTTAACGTGCAAGATTCCTTTGAGTGTCTTGCCATCTGTATCTATCGACGGTCACTTGTGTCCACTTCATTAGAAGGTACCCAGCGTCCTCACAGAATTCATGAATGTGAATTTTTAATATTTGACCAACACTTATGAATTCTTGCGTATGTGTCCATACAATAACATTGCTTACTTCGGCAGTGTCGAGAGTGTTTTGCTCGCTTTTCTTGAATTGTTTGCAAGATGAAAGCTTAAGGGCCGCACTACTCGTTTCTTCCAGGATGTTTTCTAAAAAAAAAAAAAGAAAAACACACGCTATCCTTACGTGGTTCTAATATTAACAAGATGTTGTTATTCAACTGAGGTTAAGATTAATTATAATAATTAGAGATCGTTATTTAATTTGCATCCTTTTTAAACTAAAAAATATGCCATTTAAATAGAATATTGAACTGCAACGTGATATTCTTAGTCTAGGCGCAATTGATATCAAATTAGATATGGAATATTAACTGAGAGATTATGCGATTACAGTTGATAAACACTTCACTCTATTTCATGTATTATTTAATATTACGATGGCCCAGTTGGCTGGGACTGTAGAATACATCGACTGCATCTCTGCTGAGGGGTAAAACTCCACCAACGAGTGTCCCGATATAACACTAAACAATCTGATGTTGAGGTTCCAGTTATGCTGGAGTTTGAGGAATGCAGAGTAACCTTTTTTGAGATCGCTCCCAGGCTCACTCTGGCTCGGATAGGTAGCACCTGATAGGGTCCGATCTATTGGTTAAATAGAATTAAACTGCGTACTTAAGGTAAACTGAATTGTTTTAAATAGAACTATTTAGAGATTTAAACTGCGTTCTTATGCAAAACTTAATTGTTCGAAATAGAACCATTTATATGTATAAAAATAGATTTGGCATTAAATAACCTACATTTGTTAATATGCCATAAAACCAAACTAAGATTTTAATACTACAAATTCTATATTGACAAATTGCCATTTCGAGTTTATAAAATTTGGCCAATGGGATTTGTAAAATAAAATTGTATCGCTAATACTCATAAGCGTCATCTTGGCATGCCACCAGCGCGGATATCCCTGACCCTCTCTTGCCACTCATCTCCATCGTCCATCGCTTCTGGCAGGTCCTCAGGGCTACATCCCGTATCCTCACAGAGCTGCTGAATGTAGGTTCGAGCTGGTCGCCTTGCATTTGCTCGGCCATGTGAGGGGGTCCCGCGGAGAATATCACTTGTGAGCTCGTGTCTGCTTCTCCAGCAGTGTCCTGCATGTTTGGTTCGTCTAACTTTGATAGTTTTCGTGATGGGAGGTAGGAGGCCATACAGCTGCTGCTTTGTGGGGTGTTGCCTCCAGGACTAGTTCAAAATTGCTCGCAGCATTCTTTTGTAGTTGCTGTCAAGCTTTTTCTCCATCCGTTTTGTCAGCGTCCATGTAGTGCATCCATATAGCAGTATCAACACGATCGCTACCTGGAAAAAACAGCCTTTCATTTAATCGGTCAGGTCTGACTTCCATATGACCGATAGCCTATTGACAGCTGTCCATGACTTTGTTATTCGCGTGTAAATGTCTTTTTCCGGTTGATAAGACACTTCTTCCTAGGTAAGTGTACTTGTCAATTCGGTTCAGAGAACTACTACTTAACATGGAAAAGTCGCCTGCTTGATTAAAGCACATGCATTCCGTTTTGTGTGCATTGACATAAAGGCCAATGCCTGCAGCGGCTTGTTCTAGACTATGCAGTAGGGTTTTGGCTTGGACGGGTGCATTTGCCAGAATTGCTATGTCATCATCGCAGTCGGTGTCGGTAATTTTTTTTGCAAGGTACCTTCTGCTACTTTTTTTTGTCGGCTCCAAACCGTTTTCTTTGATTCTATCAATCATTGTTCTAAGCACGTAGTCTAGACAGATGATAAAGAGGTATGGGGCTAGTGTGTCTCCTTGCAGCACTCCAGCTACAATGTCGAGGTAGTCTGTGTCTCCATCCGGAGAACATACTTTCACTTTGATGTTTCTATAGGGAATCATTATGGCTGCGATGGTCTCTTTTGGTATGCCGTACGCTAATAGAATTTGTTCCGTCTTCCTTCTATGAAAGTAATCAAAGGGGTTGGTAAAGTCGACAAATACTATTGTCGCCTGTAGGTTTTTTGCCCGTACACCTTCAAAAATTCTACAGATAGTCAATATTTGTGAGGTCGTGGATCTATTTCTTCGGAAGCCATTTTTGTTCTTCCTAAGAGTATTGTCAATGTTGGGTTCTATGCGGTTTCGTAGAAGGGCATTGTATATTTTGGCTGCTATTGATGTAAATGTTATACCTCGGTAGATCTTGGTAAATACGAGGTCGCCATTTTTATGGAATGGGAGGATGCATCTCTTCATCCATCTGTCAATCGGATTTTGATTGTAAACTGCATTACAGTGTCGGAGCAGTATGTCGTCGAATTGTCTTGTCTTCCATACATCTGGGGGAATTTCATCAAGCCCTACGGCTTTTCTATTTTAAATTTTTCTATGTACTGAGTCGCGTTCTTCTTGAGTAAACGGTCCTAGTTTAATGTCTAATTGCTTCCCCAGTCAATTACTAGTTTTCTACATTAATGGGTAATGCTTTAGATTGATCTTTGCTACAAACTTCAAATTAAATAGCTAACTGTGGTCAGGTCTTTTATCAAAAATAGAAAATTTCTATTCCCAAGAATTCGACGTCAATTGTTATATAGTTCAACCATGCTGTTTATGGGCTATGCCAAGAAACAATGAAATATATTACTCAACAACTCAATTTGTATGCGTTAATCCCTAAAATCATTTTAGCATTTAAAATAATTACGATACATCTTCTTTATATCCATTGTCTAAATTTCTGAGACGAAGCTTGGTGATCTTTTATTAAGGACACATGGAGTAACGGATATAGGTGTTGGTTCCCTAAGCTTATAAGGAAAAAATCATCTGGAGGTTGCCCGTGGTGTAATGGTTATCATCGTATGAAATGGACACGGCGACACGAGTTCAAATCCTGGACGAGACTTATTGCATTTCACATAGCACTAATACCTTTGGGAAAGGTATGAATCCAATTATTCTCCCTCCAGCCATGGGTAAATAGTAGGACAGACTGAGTTCTTCAGCCTTGTTGAGGCAACTAGTCTAGGAGAAGGAAAACTCTGAATTTAAACCTGTTAAACTCCTCTTAAAAATTGAGATTGTGTCATATCCTACCCGAACGGAGGGGTTGGTAAATAGGATCATCTGGTGGTTGCAGGTTCAATCCTAACTACAGGCAAGTAACAATACAGTAATACATAATACTTGTACCCGGTTATGGCTAACGGAATCAGAACAGGCGACCCAGATGGATTCAATAAAGGACGTAATTCGAAAGTTCCCGAGTTCAACACAAACACCTGAAGAAGGCCGGAGGACATATCGGCCGAAACGTAGTGAAAATAACAATAAGGATGAAGAGAATAGTCCGAAAACACCTTATGTTAAAAATCTTCTTTATATAATTTGCATTACATCTTATTATGGCTTATTTTCGTTTTTTTTTTAAATTCCTCGCTGCAATAATTTGCACTCGTCAATTGTACATTATCTGGTCTAGAAAATACAAGATACATATCCTATCAATCCTACGAACGTATGTTTCTTTTCTATTTTTGTCATATTCACGCAGTCGATTAAACTGTAAACAAACAAATACATTAAACATTAGATTAATCATTAGCCAATACCAAGTTAGCGCTAAACAATAGTGTTAAGAATTTCCCTTGGATTTAACGAATGATCCAATTAATACAGTTTTGATAATTTCATTTATGAATATTAATTCTATTACATCATTCGATATACATGTGCGAGTAAAAAGGATATGAAGTTTTGATTCTTCATCTCAAAATATTGAAAAGTTTTTTACTATTGCTACTGAATGCTGCGAAAGCAAAATGTCGGCTTAAGAGTAATCTATATACGATATATAAAAAGACACACACCCAAAAGCTCACATAATATATATATATATTTACGTAAATTCCTCCTCTTCGAGCAGGATTGTCTCCTGGGTTAATTGATCGTGAGGCTCCAGTTTTTGACTTTTAGGACTGCGGATTCAGGAATTCCTCTTGATTTCCATTACTCTCAAATCCATTCAGACTCAAAGTGATAGTACGTGTTTTGGTCTCATCTAAGGGTCAAATAAAACTGCTCAATTCATATTTACTGATCCCTCGACTCGGGCTGGATATGACACAAGGTCAATTTTTTAGCGGAGTTTAACAGGTTTGAATTATGAGTTTTCCTTCTCCTAGACTAGTTGCCTCACCATGGCTGAAGAACCTAGTCTGCCCTACTATTTTACCCATAACTGGAGGGAGAATTATTGGATTCATACCTTTCCCAAGGGTAATAGTGGTATGTGAAATGCAATTAGTCTCGTCCAGGATTTGATCTCGTGTCGCCGTGTCCATTTCCTACGACGTTAACCATTACACCACGAGCACCTCCTGGTCCAACCCCTCGTGTCAGGGCAGGATATGACACAAGGTCAATTTTTCTAAGTTTAACAGGTTTGGATTCAGAGTTTTCCTTCTCCTAGACTAGTTGCCTCACCAAGGCTGAAAAACCCAGTCTGTCCTACTATTTACCCATAGCTAGAGGGAGAATAATTGGATTCATACCTTTCCCAAGGGTATTAGTGCCATGTGAAAACTGCTCAATCGTTTACTCGAGAATATACTTGATAACAAATATATTTTAAAGTGTTAAATGGCAAAACTTGAAAGTAAAATAGAGCAAACAAAATCATTAGTTTTAGATAGCATAACTGGAAAGTATTTAACTCTGTGCAAACAATAATACATATATGAAGCCATTTGATATTTACAAACAAATGAGGTGTAACTCGATTATACATTAAGTTTCCCACAATATATTTGCTTACAAATCATATATATGTATAAAAAGCATTTGGCATTGAATAACTCCAAAAAGTTGATTTATCTAAAATACAACAAAATCAAACCAAACCAATTCAAAAAAAAGGTCGATTTTTCAGTGGAATGCATTCGCAATTTTTCCTCGTCAAGACTCATTTTCTGTAAAAGGCGAAAGAACCTAGCCTTTCCCACTGTTCATCAAAGACAATTGAACCTCGGCTTTCTTACTGTTTATGCTTACATGGAGACAGAAAAGATGATTTTTTCCCCTTTTCAATCAATGAAACAGAAATTTCTTCGACCAAGATTTGAACTCGGTTGGCCATTTCCATTTTCAACAAAGAAATTATAAACTCTAATCGCGTCTTCTGTGGTATGAGTAGGACATGTTCAACGATGTTTCTTCCTAATTAATAACGGAAACGATTAATAATGACTTTCTAAAATGCTGTGACGAACACACACACACACACACACACACACACACACACACACACACACACACACACACACACACACACAGATACACGCGCTCGCGCATATATATATATATATATATATATATATATACTCTTTAAGAAAAACAACAAACCGGTCAGATTAGGATTATAAATTTATTTCCATCCTGTTACGCGTTTTGAAAATTTCAAAAACATGAAAAAAATTTAACAGGACGTCTTCATATCCTATGGAACATACACACACACACACACACACACACACACACACACACACACACACATATATATATATATATATATATATATATATATATATATATATATATATATATATATATTCTTGAAAAATGACATGTCTCATGCTGTTTTTATAATTCCTATTTTTGATTTGTCCTTTTTTTTCTAAATTCCAATTGGTAAATGATTTTATATAATCGAACCTATCTTTATTTTGATAATAATAGTTACTTTCTATTTCTCGACTTCAACAATTTCTTTTTTTCTGATTATGGATATAAAACAACTCCATTAAGAGGAGAACATCTAAAAAGGAATGATAAAGAGAAAAAAAATACAATCATGTATTTAGATTTATTGAAAACAAACATTGTTAAATGGATGCATTTTTTTTATATTAATTAAGTAGATTACCTATTGTTTATTTGTCGAGCCTTCCTGTTTTGGCAACTGCAGCGTTGCGGTGTCTCGAAGTAAATAGGTTGAGACAAGTACGAGATGAAAAGATGGAATAATGATAAGTTTACATCAGGAAAAAATATAATCAGACAATTGGTCTTAAAAAGAAACTATCACACTATTTAAAGATATGTCTAAAAAAAGTCGGGTGGAGACCTGGCGTGATGTTCTCCAGTGGATGAAGGAAATATTTATTGTTGTCAACCTAAAATGGAGGAGTCGTTAGCCCCGAAATTTTAGTCATTCCTTGCCAGTTACTAATTAAGTGACCCTTTTGAAAAATCTCAAATTGCTTCTGGGACCATCTCTCACACTATAGCAAGTTCACGTAATTGACTCAATGTTATCGATCACTCAACTGGGCAACAGATGTATTGATGGTGGGTATCAAATAACTTACTCGGCACAGAAAGGAACTAAGGAGATTATGTAAAAATTCTTACTTTCATATCAATTTAGTTATAACACATGTGATTTTCTTTTTAGATTATAAACAAGCCTTTTTGTTTTATATTTATCTATAAGTTTTTAGAACTTTGTAAATATTTCAGATTTAATTGATGCTGATAATTTTCAGGGTCAGTAATCGACATTTTTCCTCACTAGATAAATATTCATATTTCACTTTCTTAAATGTGCAAGTAATAGAATTTCAATTTAGCCGACGTTTATATTCATAGACCATATTGTTATGTCAGTTAACAATAATATACAAATGTGCAAATAATTCCTACTTCCAATAACATGTCAGCAGTGGCATTTTTTCGTAGAAATCAAATATTTGCTAAGTGTTAAGTCATTTGCAAAGGGAAGCTGTAGGTGTTTAAAAGTCTGTCAATAGTGCAATTACACACAAGTCTTCCATTGATAATTAAAAAGATATTAGTAGCCAATTAAATATTGACAAATAAATAAAAGAAATAGAAGAAAGCAAAGGGCCACATTAAATAAGAAAATTAGGTTGAAGGAATTATTTTTCTTCATTGAATTTTCTTTCCTTTTATCCTTATTAAAGCCTCGTTTTGTTGTTTATTTTCTATAATATTACAGCAACTCGATTTTCATTTTATTCAAGCGACGTTAAAGATTGAACGTATTCCCTTTACGTGCTCTATATTTTAAAAAAACTGTATAAAAAAGAAATTTAAAAAATAAAGCTTAATACGGAAATATCTGGAATACAGGTTTTAGAATAAACTATAAAAAAAATTAAAGATCTACTGCCAAATATGTACTCTCATAGACTGATAAAGAAAGAGAGATAAATAATGATGATAACTGTTTGTTTCCATGGTAAATACCATCTGTTGTGGATAGAAAAAGTCTTATGAATGTTGCTATCGAAATGATTAGTGAATAGTAGTAGATATGTGAGAAATAAAATGTTGTGCCTCAAATAATGCTCAGCCGATTATAGGAAAACACACTCAAGCATGCAAAGACACACACACACACACACATACACACACACACACACATATATATATATATATATATATGTGTGTGTGTGTGTGTGTGTGTGTATGTGTGTGTGTGTCTATATATATATATATATATATATATATATATATATATAATATTGCAAGATATCCATCTTCTTTTCATGCTCCTCATATATGGGAGTTGATTCTCCTCCATCTTCTTCTTGCTGGTCCATCTCTTTACCCTCCACTCTGTCCTCTGTCTTTCTCTGTAAATAATAAACGCAAAAATATTTTTGTATTTTTATATTAATGTATTCAACTCCGGAGTTTTTATTCTTACATTACCATGAAAACCAGATTCTAGCCCAATGGACACTGAATAAGACCTTACGATTGTTAACTGATTGGGCAAAATAATAGTAAAGGAAAAAATATTTCTTACTTCCAAATTCGTTAGCACATGGCTTTAAGATATCCCTATGAGGACCTAACTCAAATAATCTTACAGGTCACCACATGTACATCAAACTCAGTTGACGTTAGATTGACATAACAATATCAGTGTGCGCACAGCAATCTAATTATTTTGAAATAATCGACACTTCGTGTGAATTAAAGATTCGGCTAATCTATTATATTACTCGATGAAAACACACACACACACACACACACACACACACACACACACACACACACACACACACACACACACACACACACACACACCATATATGCATATGTTTGCAAATATTAATTTCTTTACTGATGTAGAACAACAATTTTCATTGGTCTCTCTATCCTCCTCCCTTACCTTGGTCTCTCTATCCTCCTCTCTTACCTCCCTAGGTTCTTCAGCCTTGGTTAGGCAACTAGTCTAGGTGAAGGAACACTCTGAATTCAAACCTGTTATACTTCGCTGAAAAAAAATTGACCATGTGTCATATCCTGCCCGAGCGGAGTGGTTGGGTAAATAGGACCTCCCTCTTTTTTTACTCAATAGAGATTTTGGATCATTTTTTAATGGTATATTAGCCTTCATGGGTTATTCAAATCCAAATTAGTCTTTGTAGAAAAGCTGTGATAATATTTAACCAATAGACGCGGAGATACGGTGGTTCATATATATTTCGCTAGTGTATCACTCTTAATGTGATCATAATAGCACGACTTCGAACATGCTTACTCCAATGTCGCAGTTCAACACTTTAGCCATGACACCACGTAAATAGAGAAACCGACAAATATCATTCATCGATGCAAAACTGGCATGGGATAATCCTTAATCGGAGGAATTTCTCATTTCATTGCAAGAATTTTCGATAAATCCAAAAAAAAAAAAGACAAAAACAGTCTTAACTAAAAAAAATTCTTTCAAATATTCACGGCTAATTGCGGCCACTTGTATTGATCATCAACCGGGACATTGGCCCAGCGGTTAGAGTGTTCGCCAATGGCCTGGGAGACCTGGGTTCAATCCCAGGTCGAGTCATACCAAAGACTTTAAAAATGGTACTCGATACCACCTTGCTTAACACTCAGCATTATAAGGTACGGTTCAAGGGTAAAGTGGAGCAATCCTGGGAATGGAGTAGCGCCCTCCCCTACACCCTGGTATAGTAGCTATCGAAAAGGGAGCCTTCGGGTCACCCTCGACTATGGTCGCTAACTTTACTTTACTTGTATTGGTCATGCAAACAAAAGTAACCTTTTCTTGAATATATCTGTGTATACATGGGCTATTTCTTTCGGCACATATCCCAGGAAATAAACCTTAACATAACCAAAAGTAAAAAAAAAAATAGGAGGCGTTCCTGTAACACAGTGAATAACCTGCTGGTCATTGTCATCGTCGTGATCAAGTGAGAACTCCATTGAAGTTTTGCGTGGTGCCTTCAATAAGTTTCCAGACTTGAAAATTCAGTATGGATTTGCTATACATCTTATGAGATGACTGACCGATTTCTATGATTCCAGGTTCAAATGAACAGCTACAGCAGCAACCTAGTAAAGCCTGATTGTCACAGCTGGAGAATATCAAAAATTCTATCAGGACATTTTAGGAGAATGATATGCTATGAAATTCTGTTTTAAACTTGGAAAAAAATGCCAAAGAAACGTATGGAATGCTTCAGACTGATTTTGGAGCATCTTGCATGAATCGAGCATTAGTTTTTGAGTGGCATAAGAGATTCAAGGAAAGTAGGGAGTCTGTGAGGGATGATGAGAGGTGTGGGAGGAGTAAAGAAGTCAATACACCAGAGTTGATTGTCCATAGGGTTAGGGTTAGGGTTTCACCGGAAGAGGCCGGCACTCTTCAAATCGGGTCAGTGGCATTTCCACCAGGACAATACACCAGTACACAACTCCATCCTTGTCACAGACTATTTGAACAAGATGGACATCAAGACAGTTCCCCACCGTCCCTATAGTACAGAACTTGCTCCCTGTGACTTTTGGTTATTCCTTAAGCTCAGAGGCTGTCGTTATGAGACAATTGAGGAGATGAAAGAAGCTGTGACGAAGGTCATTGACACGCTCACACAAGGGGAATTCCATGCGGCCTTTCAGTTGTTGGAACGGTACAACAAGTGCATTGCAACCGGAAGAGATTACTTCGAAGGGGTCTAGAGTTTTATATGTGGAATATCAATAAAACTGCACATACGAAAAAAGTCTGGAAACTTATTTAATGACCCTCGTAAGCTCAATTTCAGATTAATTTTCTAGGTCAAGTTATAAATCAAGTTCCCGCGGCAATTGTTTGAATACCACCACTATGGAGGAGTTTAGCACTAAATAACCCAAGAAAGTTATGATGCCATTAAACAAAGGGCTCAAAGCACACCAATCTTTTTCCTGGATATGAACGATAATATTGTTTTTTTTCCATGTATGCAATCTGCATACGAATAAGCGGAGACTTCAACAATTGTAAATGAACACTCGTTGCATTTTATATATCAACGATGAAAATGTATAAACTGCTCGGGATGCTCGTTCAAAAGTATATGACTGTTTATTGGTAGGTGTTTTGCCCCGGAAGAAACAAACGCGTTTTATGTATCCATAATTTCTGGAGATCCAAATCTTGCTATGAGAAAGCATTAAATCGAGACTGTGTGAATAGCCTGGGGCTTGCAGCAATTCTGACTGAACTTGTTCGATTTTGACCTTACCTACGAATATTATGAGCTGCTTGCAAGAATTTAAATGATCACGTACAACAGCCTCCTGTCACCGAGGCACAGAATAATCAGGCTATATTTCCTGCAGAGAGGTAACAAAATTTCCATCAAAAAATTTTAAATAAATGTCTCCTGGGTATGACACAAATTTATTTGACGGTGAAACTCGAGTTCTGGAAATTTGAAGAGTGAAATGAACATCTTTATTCCCAGGATTCCCTGATCCCCTCTGACCCTGATTGGTTGTAACTATCAAATTCCACTGCGGGTCAAATAGTCATGTTTAAACTTGTTGGTTTGGAATAAGGATAATGAAACCATATAACTTAAAATGTGTTATATAATTGTGGAAGGATTTTTTTATATTATTATTTTTCGTTTTATATATCTTATATTTGGGTTCAGTTGGGCTTAGAACCTTTCGGCTTAGTGCATGAGTTAGTTAGGTGCACACATTGAGTGCAGGTGTTCACGCGCGCGGGGAGGATGTGACAATCACAGATGTCGCAATAAAAACTCCAGATAGGAAATGAGATTAGGGATGTGAATGTGCACGTCGTTTCCCATATTTACTTCATTTGCCTTTTCAAGTATAAACCAACATTACATGGCGGGGGAACAAACTTTCAACCAAAACAATATGTCACCCTACAGCTTGAAATATATACTCTATTAAAATAATATATTTATTTAATCAAATAAAGTTGGTTCCTACATATCCCTAATTACAACGACTCAGTCGTGACGTTTTATATTTCACCTATCCGGCATTACTTCCATTTTTCAACACTAAAAAACACATTCGAATCCCTTCTCTAAATATCACTAACTTGAGAATAAATGTTATTAAGGACGTTTTGACAATTGGTCGAGAAGTAGGTTTGGTTACAGACAGATAAATGATTACAATTATAATAGGATTTGAAAAAGAGAGAAACCAATCAAAGAATACAAATGATTTCTCGTCTGAAGATCATGGTTCATATAATGTGAAATATCTTAGTTAAGTCATCAAATCATATTTTATCTTTTAGCTTTTATTTCATCTAGATTTATTTTTTGTAAAGTCAATATATATATATATATATATATATATATCTGTATGCATGAGTAATATTTAGATTATGTATCTACCACAAGATCTTCAAATATTTCAAGTGAAGTTACGAGAATCCGCATATACGAACCATCAAAAACATCATAAAAACCAGATGTATAATTCGCACCTTACAACATGTGATTTATTTTATAAAGTTCTTACATTGCTGGAGAAGTAAAGACGAACTCATTAGCGACGTACTCCTGTGGACCCAATGGACGAGCAAAGGCAGGACGACCAGCTGGTACCTATATACACAATTTCTGTGCCGATACACAACCTAGCCTTGAAGACCTCCCGGGAGCAATGGACGACAGGATCGAATGGCCAGATAGGGTCACGGAGATCCGTGCTGGCAGCAGGACATGATGATGATGACCCCCTATACACTTTTAAAACTAATAACTTAATTCCGTATATACCACAAGATCTTCATTTATATATATATATATATATATATATACATTGTAAGTAACGTTTGCGACCTTAGTCGAAGGTGACCCAAAGGCTCCTTTTTCAATAGCTACTATATCGAGGTGTAGGGGAGGGCGCTACTCTTTTCCCTGGGTTGCTCCACTTTACCCCTGTTCCATACCTTATAATGCTGAGTTCTAAACAAAGCAGCATCAAGTAACATTTTTGAGTATTTGGTGTGATTCGACCAAGGATTGAACTCTGAACATTTGGCGATCACTCTGCTCGGTAGGTCAATGGCCTGGTCGCAGAATATATGTTTTTTCATCAAAGAGACGACATCTCCACACTAAAGGGTGGTCTTCTGAAACTAGTGGACAAGTTCACCTACCTTGGAAGCAGCGTCTTATCAAACGAGAATAACATCAACACGCGACTAGCAAAGGCATGCTAGTCGTATGCCTAGCTATCGGTCATATGAATGTCAGACCTGATCTATAAAATAAAACGCAGTTTTTTTTTTCAAGCAGCGGTCGTGTCCATACTGCTACATGGATGCACTACACTGACGTCAGTAAAACATATGGAGAAAAAGCTTGACAGGAATTACACAATAATGCTGTGAGTTGTATTGAACAAGTGCTGGAGGCAACACCCCACAAAACAGCAGCTGTACGGCCACCTAGCACCTATCACGAAATCTATCCAAATTAAACGAACCAGACATGCAGGAAACTGCTGGAGAAGTAAAGGCGATCTCATAAGTGTTATATTCCTGTGGACGAAGAAAGGTAGGATAACCAGCTAGAACCAATGTACAACAGGTCTGTAACGTTACAGAATGTCGCCTGGAAGACTTCCAAGGAACGATAGATAATAGAGACGGGCGGTGAGAGAGAGAGAGGGCCAGAGAGATCCGTGCTAGAAGCGTGACATGATGATGATAGTTATGATGATTTATATATTGTAAAAAACACGAAATTTTGTAATAAACAAAAATATATATTTTGCACTGCGATATATATTTGTATTAAATAGCCGTGCATTGAACACTCATTTTTTGATGTTCACAGTTCTCATTTACTTTATATATATATATATATATATATATATATATATATATATATATATATATATATACCTTTGATGGTTGCCGTAATAGGACACCTAAAGAGACCAAAAGAAGAATCAAAAGGAAATATAATCAAAAAGGAATATTGACTTTTGACAGCTCCATCATTATATGTCCTATATCAAATCGTATATATAACATAAATACGAAGCATTAGATATATGAACGGAAATAAACACAAACTCCATGTAAAAGTTTTTACTGGATACATTTTTAATATTAACGTAAGTTAGTCCACTGATTTCGAAACTAACATATGTCCAATTAATTTTCGCCTAACGATGTTGTCTATCCTACAGTTTTACTGAATTCCAATGACGGATTAAGATGAGCAAAAGTCGTCTTCATACGATGGAATAGAACACAATAAATGTCATGTCTTTATTTCTTCTATTCATCTCTTTCTTTCACTCCTTTTTCATACTTTTCTTTTCACTCTTTATATATATATATATATATATATATATATCATCATCATCATATCGTGCCACCAGCACAGATATCCCAGACCCTCTCTTGCCACACCTCCCTATTGTTCATCGCTTCTGGCGGGTCCTCTGGCCTACATCCCGTATCCTCACAGAGCTGCTGTATGTAGGTTCGAGCCAGTCTCGCTGCCCTTGCTTGGCCATGTGAGGGGGTCCATAGGAGAACATCACTTCTCCAGTAGTGCCCTGCATGTCTGGTTCGTCTAACTTTGATAGTTTTCGTGATGGGATGTAGGTGGCTGTACAGTAGTTGCTTTGTGGAGTGTTGCCTCAAGGACATGTTCAAAATTGCTCGCAGCATTCTTGTGTAGTTGCTGTCAAGCTTTTGTCTCCATCCGTTTTGTCAGCGTCCATGTAGTGCATCCATATAGCAGTAACGACATGACCGCTGCTTAGAAGAAACTGCGTTTCATTTTATCAGTCAGGTCTGACTTACATTTGACCGATGGCTATCGATAACCGACACACGATATATATATATATATATATATATATAGAGAGAGAGAGAGAGAGAGAGACAGATGCTTAAGTACAGTAAGTTATAATATAAACCCAATTATAACACTGTCGAGACATTTTACATTTCAGCTGTCCGGCATTACTTCCATTTCTCAACACCTAAAACAGATTCACGCTCCTCTTCCATATACAGAAAAATAATAAGTTATATTACTTCATATTACTCAAAGAAAGAAAAAACACAATTTCAAATTCTTAAAGCTCTCAATAAAAAGATCAACTAATCTTCTATGAATAACATGAACTTCGACTATAATAACCGATTTAAAAATGTCTTTAAGACTCTTTCAATAAAATTGTCCTCTTATCTCTTGTAAAATTAGTCTTCAGTAAATTCTTCTCCAACTTGTTATTCTCCAACTCTTTAAATAAACAAATATGACCCGTCATTGTATTTGTTATTTCATTCTTTATTTCCTCAATGATGGCTCTAATTAGACCCTAAAGTGTTTGGGGAAAATACACTGTCTTCTGTATTTATTCCATCAACAGGAAAAATGACCCAAACGTTGACTTGAACGAATTAAAATAATATTGGTGGACATAAAGCGTCTGTCTTACTTCTTGACAAAATCCCCTCAAATTTTCTATTGGGATTAAATCTGGAGACTTATTAGGCCAGTCCAAAACGACAGTATTTTTGTTTTTTTTAAACCTGTCTTATGTGAGCTTAGAAGTGTGTATGGCTCCGTTGTTCTGCTGAAAAATGTCATTATTGGTATCTCAAAGATTCATAAATCGGAAGACTTTTTTTTCCAACTCATTGATATATTGAGCAGAGTTTTGTTTCCCTTCCATCGCTACTAAGTCAGCTTTTCTAAACGTAGAAAAAGCTCCTCAAACAGATCCTTCTCCAAATGATCTTTTGAAAACGGCTCATTCTTCTTTTTTAAAATAATGTCACAAACACTTGGGGCCGCCGGGCCAATCCAAATTCAAATTTTTCTCAAAAGAAAACACTATGGTTTCCCATTTCTACTTTATCCTTGTTCCTTTATTCTTTACTCAATCTACGCGCATCTTCTTAGGTTAAGCAGTTAAAACAGTGACTCTCTTTCTGTTTCGATATAGCAGATTTAGTGAGTCATGGTGAACATAACGAACTCTCTTGTAGTGATGGGTAAATTCTAAGATTATTGTAGACCCCATGAGATTGATTGTCGACATCTGGCTGCATTTGGAATTGTATGTCGATGACCTCGACATTTTCTGGTGTCATACGATTCAGAGTCTTTTAGATAGTTTCTCACAAATTTTCAGGACCTAGACAGTTCTCTTGCAACGGAACTTATAGAGTTTCCTTCCAGTTTATAGGCAAAAAGTGGCCCTTTTTCATTTTCATTAAGTCGAGAGTTCCTAGTTATTTTGCAGTATTCAATAATAAAATGTTTAAAGATGTCTCGTGTGGCTTAAACTCATAATAAGAGTCTTTTTATAATCTGCGCATGTATTTATTTTCCGTTTTGCATTCTGAAGTGAACTAGATATGCACTTTTTAAAAACTGTATTAAAACTATTTTCACCCTCAAAAAGAAAGTTTTGTTAATATCATTTACTTTAACGGGAAGTTGTTATAAAATCGAATATGTATATTAATACCCATCGGATCTAAGTACCAGATACAAATTTTCAGAGGAATTTGTGCAGTAATAAGAATATTATTAATAATTTAAGTCGGTGTCCTATACATACTTCCACCAGTTTATAATGATTGCATATGAACAACACTTTCTTCAACTGCCACATTAGTTTTCTGGGACTACGAAAGTCAAATGGGGTCTTCTGATTTAATCATGTTAAGCATCATTCCTACTGTGCCGGCAAGGCAGCTCTTAGCATTTTACCATTTTTTATCTAAATTCGCTAAATTCACACATGGCTTATTCTCACTTCAAATATATATATATATATATATATATATATATATATATATATATATATATATATATATATTAGATACACATGTGTGTGTGTGTGTGAACAAACTTTACTATAATTCTAAATATGAAATAAAATTTTTGTGCATTACAAGTTGCTAGTGAATTTGTGTGGGCCTGCTTTAGAAGCACTGAATGACATCCTAATTTTTGTCGTGACTAAACCTAACGCCTTTCTCTTTCAGTGCTAATAATCAATATTCAAAGCCGCAAAAAATACTCGACTATTCAACGTCTCCTAGAGACGTTTACTGCATGCGTATATATATATATATATATATATATATGAACGTTTTTAAATTAACATAAAATGAAAAGTGACTTTTAATAGACCAAAACATGTACACACATATTAATTATGTGGAACATATATATATATATATATATATATATATATATATTGTTCATGATTAGGTTTATTCCTCATTTAAAAGTGGTTTATATTTACCTTTATACGCTCACACGCTCTCACACACACACACACTCACACACACACACACACACACACACACATATATGTATATACGTGTGTATTTGTGGGTGATGATGATTTGCTTGTACTTCACCAGGTTCCCCTCCACACACTGACAGATAGATAATAATATTAATTAATATTGTTCATTATAAAAAAAACAAAAACGGGCTAACTAAAATGATATATTTAATGTATACTGTGTTGGTTTGTCAGCACGTACATGTGTACACAAACTAATACACGCTCTCATATGAATATACATTGCTATCTTTTCTGGTATTTATGAATAAACCGTGCTCGATATCGGAAATACATATATATATATATGTGTGTGTGTGTGTGTGTGTGTGTGTGTGTGTGTGCCTGTTTGTGGCTGTCAGTGAATCCGCGTGTGATTTTCGGGAAGTAGCATATATATATATATATATATATATATATATATATATTGTGTATGTGTGTGTCTCTGTGTGTGTGTGCGCGCGTGCAAGTGAATGCACGTGTGGGTGATTGCGCCTGTGTGTCTGTGCATGTGTGTGCACACGAACACACTTGTTTTGCTCACTGTTACCGCCTTCGTGTCTTCGTAAAATTAGATTTATGGACGCCAAACTGAAACAAAGTCATTTGGTGTCATTAAAACGTTGAGTTATTGCCCTTACGAAGGCAATCAGTCTGACTACGTTTTGCCGACTGAGAGACGCTATGAAACCCATCAGATAAGAAGGAAGAAACATAAAGCACTCTAAAGAAACAGACGTGAGGCAGTCGTGACAAAAGAGATGCAAATTATTTACTCCTCATCTCCTTGAATTACTTGCCAGACGTTGTCTTATGATTATAAAGCCTGTATTCAAGTAAGTGACGAGCAGCCTTCGAAACGATAATATTTGTCTCTGCCTCCCACCAGACAGGACTTGACATAAGGTCAAAAGCCCGAAGGCCGATTAAAGTGGAGATAAAGGGGAGAGGAAGTTCGGGAACGAGCCGAGACTCGAACCCTGCTAGTCATTGACCCACTAAGTGCAATGTGGATCTAATGAGTCAAGCCCTATCACGGACCTAAATCTAGGTCCGGGCACGTATGCCCGCATATAGCTTGAACTAGACCGTGAGGTCTAGTGCTATACAAGGCGTGCATAAGGATGTGAAAAGCAGCTCGCCCACCCGAAAGTTGCCCAGCCGAAGCTGGGGGCCAATTCGGCCCCGAGTCTGCTCTTGGTTTCGATCACCCATCCGGCACGAATGCCAGACGGCCTAGCCAAAAGGCCGAGAAACGATATCTGTATATTTTCCCAAGTTTTTAAAACTCAGTAGTTGCTGTTAATTTTTCATAATCTTCATGCAATATTGACATAATATTTTTAAACTGAAGAAAGTAAGAATAATCTGGGACGTCATTTTTTATATATTACGTGCAGTTTTCTCTGTGTAGATATTTAACATTCCAAATAATGATTTCTGCCTTTGCCCGAATATCTACGGGCGAGATATTGACCAAAAATGTATAATGGATGACGTAATTAGTGTTAGGGAGTCTATATTTTGTATATTTGCTCTATTTTAATGACTTCATGTTTGTAATAAATATATATTTACTCAATCCATCCATCTCAAAAATAATAGAACAAAACCGCGCTTTTTTGACTTTACTGGGTTTTTTTTTGCATTTAAACTGCGTATTCATGCTAAACCGAATTGTTTAAAATAGAACACTTTTGACATTTAAACTCCGTACTTATGCTAAACTGAACTGCTCGAAATAGAACTGTTTTGACCTCTAAATATTTCTTATGCTAAACTGAATTATCTGAAAGAAAACTGTTTTGACATTTAACTCTGTATTGCCCAGTCTGCTGGAGCTGTAGAATACACCGACTGCACCTCTGCAGAGGGGTAACACCCCTATGAGTGTTCTGGACATGACACCAAACACTTTGATGGTGAGGTTCCAGTGATGCTGGAGCTTTAGGGAAGGCGGACCACCCCATCATTGCCATTGCTTCCAGGTCGACTCTGGCCCGGAATGGTAGCACCTGATAGGGCCCTATGTATGGGTTAAATAGAACTAACTTCATAATTATGTTAAACTAATTTGTTTAAAATAGAACTGTTTGACTAAAGTGAATAGCTTGAAATAGAAATTTTTTTGACAATTAAACTATGTACTTATATTTAAACAGCGTGCTTATGCTAAACTGAATAGTTTGAAATGGAGCTGTTTTTTTTATATTGAAACTCTACTTACACTAAACTGAATTGTTTAATACAGGACTTCTGCGCTTATACGAAAATGAATGAGCTGAATTTAAACTGTTTGCATAAATTGAATAGCTTGAAATAGAAATATTTTTGACAATTGAAATGTGTACTTATGCTAAACTGAATTGTTCGAAACAGATTTGATTATTTGTATCAAAATGGGTATGGCGTTAAATAACTAACAGAAGTTGATATGCCATAAAATCTCACCAACCAAATCAAACAGAATAGGAAACAATACCAACATTTAATAGGAGTAAAGCTAGTTTGAATTCAGTTTTTTTTTTTTTTTTAATTTTTCCATCACTGTTTGCTGAAACATTTCTTAATAACGCGGTCTAAACAACAAAAAAGAATGATGAATGAATGAATCATTATGAAGATGAAGAGATCATACCACTTCTTTATAAAACTATTCGTCTCTTTACTTCTCTCGAAAGGGGATTGAAATTTCTGTAGTGTGAAAGAGAGATACCGACGGAGGAGGGAGACGACTGAAGGACTTACACTCAACTATACTGACTCTTATCTTCTTCTTAGCAGCCTTGTTACATACACGCAGCTTTACTTAGCACTTCCTCCTAACCAGGCTGTGCTTCCTTATTCATATTCAGGGCCCCACTTAGAACTTCAGCTTCTACGCCGAGAAGTATTCAAACGTGAGGACCACCGTTAGCCGCTGTCCCAGAGGGCCGCCCAATCACAGGCTGGCGCTCTCAGTGATTAACCGAATCTTTTCTGGCTGCAGGACTGAGATTGAACGTTACTCTGTGAGTACCAGTGTATATATGATTTCATAACGCCTCACGATTCCGGATCAAACAACGTGCTGCTTTCTCCTACGAATCGCTGCTTTTCTGTTAACACAGGTGCGTCCTGTAATCACTTTGTTTACACAGCTGGAACATCCGGCTCGGTCAAGAGTCAATTCGCAAGAACCAAAGTAAGAGGAAGAAGCGGTGGATTTGTGCATTTTGCAAGAAGATCAGCGTGAAACCATCCAAGTAAGGTGACCAAGTCCTGTTGAGAATTTATGGTGAAGTAAGGACTATTTTAAAGGACGGTTTCATAAGAATTCCTAAATATATTCACATATATTTGTTTGAATAAAAAAAACTGAATTCATTCGTTATGTTTGGACAATGGCTAACGTCTAGGATGGCAAGTGATTGTCAAAGGAATCAGCTCTGTCATACAACGTCATGAATGTCTAGATTTTTATGTAACAGAAATAGTAAATCTTCAAATTACTTTACTTTATCCAAATAATTTGCTGTTTTGTGGAGATCAATTATTTCTATGAAACAGTTTTCAAATAAATCTCTTTGATCTCTTGATAGGACCGTAACCGGTAGTGATACTCCTTGTCAACGTGGTCCTGGGAATAAATTCTACGAAGGAGTACTGTACACTCCGAAGATCTCTGAAAATATATCCGGAGGCATGTTAGCATCGTACTGAGAACACTTCCTTTTGATGGGGTTACCTCTTTGCAGAATGTGTTGTCATACTCAGAATATCTCGTTTTCATTGGTCTAGTGGGTAGAGTGTTCGCCAATGGTCCAGGAAACCTGGGTTCAATCTCACGTCGCGTCATACCAAAGACTTTAAAAATGGTACTTGATACCTCCTTGTTTAACACTCAGCATTATATGGTACATATCAAGGGTAAAGTGGCGCAATCTAAGGAAAGAAGTAGCGCCCTTCCCTACACTTCGGTGTAGTAGCTATTGACTATGGTCGCTAACTAATAACAAATCTGCAACAGGTAGAGTATGTATCATAAGCTCCACTAAAGGGTGATCTTCAGCAATGAAGATGTGACAGCTTTTGCGAGTCAATATTATGTTAAAGTTACTTTTGATTTTTCATTTGTTATTTCTATGAGATTTCTCTCTCTTTTTTTTTTACTATTAACCGCATCCTTTCATTAATAATGAATTAGGTTTATGTTCCTCTTCTGTCAGTGTAAAGATTTATTTCTCTTTATCACTGAGAAATGATATGTGCTTCTATACTGATATTCCCTCAGTAGTGAACCTTTTTATTTTACATATAAATCCGTTTGCAAAACTTCTTTATGTAGAACAGTGACTCTCAGGCAGATCTAAGTTTCTGGTCACCGCTCCACTTAATGTAGTTGAGTTGATAAACATAGTCTTCTGCCCATTATTTCACTTATTTCCTATCTTCCAACCGTCTTTACAAAGCTCACCTAGATTTTTGCTAAAGCTATGTTATTGCTTGTCACAGTTATCGGATGTAGTCTCCACGATTTTCTTGTGTGTTTTGCAAGAATCAGATAATCATCCAGGTTTTATTTTTCTTTCTCTTTTACTTGACTGTTGGAACAATGTCAACCATTAATTAATGAACATTTCCATTATGATGATAAAATTAGATCTTACTTCTTGGAAATATCTGGAGGGAAAAAGTCCATGTAATTAATATTATTATTATTATTATTATTATTATTTACTCATTAGTGTTTTTCACATCAGCGTTAGCTGATGGTTTTTCACTGGAGTCTGAGTGACAGCAAGTCTCCTCATGTCTCCAGGAATCATCTCAGGATTCTTGCCGTTCTCAATAATGTAGTAGTTTGGATGGTCCCCACTCGTCCACCAACTACCAAATCCTTCAGGTCCTTTAGTAATCCTTTAGTTACAGTTCCAAACACACCAGTTACAATTGGTATAATTGTCACCTGCATGTTCCATAGTTTTTTCAATTCCCTAGCAAGGTCGAGGTACTTATCCTTATTTTCACATTCTTTTAGTCTTATTCTGTGGTCAGCCGGGACAGCAAAGTCGACAATTTTGCAAGTTCTCTTCTTTTTGTTGATTATTATTAGGTCTGGTCTTCTGGCCAAGATTAGGTGAACCGTGTGTATGTTAAAATCCCATAGGAGAATTATTTTTATTATTATTATAATTGTAACTTCTTGAGAGCTCTTTCTCACCTGCGTTAGTTGGTGATCTCAACTGGAGTTTGAGTGGCCGCATGTTGTTGTTGTAACAGATAAACACGTAGATCCAGTGAACTTTTAGAATTGAGTGATATGACATATACTAGGCAAGAATAAAAACAAACAAGAAAGTTAAGTTAAAATGCCTAGATTTTTATTTGACGAATAATATATGAAGTATTTGTGTAGAGTCCATAATTTGTATAAAGTCAATGATTTGTTTAACTAAGAGTTGAGGCGAAAATATCCACTCGGTTGTTCAATAGTTCCTGGAGGCATTGAGTCAAGAGGATCTGTGACAAGTTTTAATGCTTTGGACAGGTCGTTGATGTTGCGGTTAGGGCAAGTATGTGGCGACGTTGAAACATGTCAGGTTTCAGAAGTAAGCCGATCGACTTTCCAGTAGTTCATTCATCAGTAAACCGGGGATTTGGTCGATGTTGGCTTCGATGTGTCGACGATAGTCCAAGCAGTGCAGTCTGCAAGTTGACTTGTCCTTTTGCATTGAGTATCTATTATATCTGGCTGGGTGTTACGTAATTGTCCTTGTGGTTTTGGTGAGATAAGAAGAGAGTTAATCCTTAAAATGAATGTAAAAACTTTAGAGTTATCCTGAAAAGGACCGTTAAAGTTTTCAGTAGGTGCCCCTGGTGTAATGGTTATCATTGTAGGAAATGGAGACGGTGACACGAGTTCAAATCCTGGACGAGACTGATTACATTTCACATAGCACTAATACCCCTGGGAAAGGTATGAATCCAATTATTCTCCTTCCAGCTATGGGTAAATAGTAGGACAGACTGAGTTTTTCAGTTTTGGTGAGGCTACTAGTCTAGGAGAAGGAAAACTGTGAATTCAAACCTGTTAAACTCCGCTTAAAAATGACCTTGTGTCATATCCTGCCGTGAGACGATGGGTTGGGTAAATATGGTTAAAGTTTTCAGTGTAAGACTGAAAAGGACTGTAGATGCTTGATAGGTTTAAATACAGATGATTAAAATGCCGAGTAGATAACGGAAAATTCCACTCACTGACGAACTTGGCAATGTCTTGATACCAGCTTTTGCTTCTTGTTGCACTGAAAAGTTCTGATCAATGACAGCATTGGAAACATTGGATTTTTTTTTGTCAAAATAAAGATTCCCGATATAAGTAGCCAGAAGGCTACGATAAAGCCTACTCAGGTCGCAAGGACTCTTTTTAGCATTCAGGCCGATCTCAACAATACCGTTGTCTGAATCATCTCTTTTCTTCCCCCCACTGTACTATCGAAGTAAGATTTTAATGTCTTGCTTTTTTATTTAAATATAGGTTTTGCATATGTTGTTAGATAGTGGAAAATGAAGAAAGTAATAGAAACAATAGGTGGGTTCATTCCTTTGTCAAGTAACAAGAACGTTTTTCAAAAAACAAGCATTAAAATGTTCACTCTGTCAGAAGGCGAGAGAGAAAAGCCAAACATGAAGTTATGCTTATACTTTAATAGTTAACTTCATTGAAATGTTAAACAGTAATGTTGGTCGGTAGATATTTTCAAGTTTCTACAGTAATTTCGAAGTCAGATTATTATGCTTTGATTTTAAAATTTTGAATGCAAGTTTTGTATTTATTGAGAAGGGAAATGATTGCAAAATAAAGAAAGTAATGGTAGCAACTGGAGCAACATTTCCAAGACATACGTGGTGAATTTAATAAGTTTCTAGATTTATTTTTTGTACAGGCATTTAAAATTGCTGTAGACTCTTGAAAATTTAGTATGTTATTGCAATACATTTTCTGAGATGACTGACTAATTTTTAAGATTTCAGGTTCAAATGAACTAGTTAACGTGTTCTCATATTTCTTATACATCAATGTAAAAAAAAAAAAACAATCATTCATCAATATCATTCTAGATTGGTCATCAAATCATTGTTGCATTAAATCTGGCACATTCTGCTCACATTTCTATTTTTTTCTATGTACAGGATTGCTCTTGAGATAACAGCGAAGTATATATTTGTTGTCTCACCTGATCCTTTTTTTTTTACTTTAGTGTCTCTGGGTTGACTGGCTCCTTAGGTTATCGTTTGTGTACCTGAAATCAGAACAGCCAATATTAGCAGGATGTTTAGAGGATCTCCATGTTATCTTTCAAGGGAACACATGTCGATCATAACACTCAGACTTATTGGCGGTGTCTCATATCGAATTAAGTTTCATTTTGTTATTTGTATGGGTACTATATAGTATCACTGCCAGAACCAGATGTTGTATATTATCTTCGTTCCTCTCACAAATTTGACTCAGTACTCTTAAAAGAAAAAGGACTCTTACGCAAGACACATTCGTGTTACGTGGTGCTTATTACGTGGCTTATAACTGACATTCTTTCATTGTTTAAACTCCGAGAAATGTTCTTTATCATGAACTTTGATCAGCGTTTATAATATGCTATATCATTTTTACCATCACTAACTGCTATAGATAATCGGCTTTTTGCAAAGAATTCTAATTATACGAGGATCATTAAATAAGTTTACAGACTTTTTTTTTGTCTGGGCACTTTTAATGATAGTATACATATGAAAGTCTAGTCCCCCTGGAAGTAATCTCCTCCAACTGCAATGCACTTGTTGTACCGTTCCAACAACTTCTAGAAGACCACATGGAAGTCCTCTTGCGTGAGCACGTCAATGACCTTCGTCGCAGCCTCTTTCATCTCTTCAATTGTCTCATAACGACAGTCTCTGAACTTAGGGAACAACCAAAAGTCACAGTAAGCAAGGTCTGGACTATAGTGACGGTGAGGAACTGTCTTAATGCCCATCTTTGTCAAATAGTCTGTGACAAGGATGGAGTTTTCGACTGGTGTATTGTCCTGGTGGAAATGCCACTGACCCGATTTGAAGAGTGCAGGCCTCTCCCTGAGCTCCCTTAAAAGCTCAACATAGTAACCCTAACCCTATCATTTTGGCCTATCAAATCTGGTGTATTGGCATCCTAACTCTTCTCACACCTCTCATCATCCCTCACAGACCCCATGCTTTCCTTGAATCTCTTATGCCACTCAAAAAACTAATGATCGATTCATGCAAGATGATCGAAAAGCAGTCTGAAGTATTCCATACGTGTCTGTGGCTTTTTTTTCCAAGTTTAAAAATGAATTTTATGGCATATCGTTCTTCTAAAGTGTCAGATTGCATTTTTGAAATTCACTAGCTGTGACAATCAGGCTTTAGTAGGGTGAATTCCAATTGCTGCTCTAGCTGTTTATTTGAAATCATAAAAATTAGTCGGTCATCCCGTAAGATGTATAGCAATAATATACTGAATTTTTGAGAGTCTACGACAATTTGAAATGCCTGTACAAAAAAGTCTGGAAACTTATTGAATGCATCTCGTATATCAATAACTGGATGTAAATGAAACTAAACAGTTTTGGTGTAAAATATGGGAACGGAAAGAACATAGCAGAAAGGATGAATGGATAAATAACATGATAAAAGACTCACAAGGACTTGAAGAAAGCTCCGAGGAAGAAATACGTCTGGATTCACTTAGAGAAGCGCAGACAAAAAAGTAACCGATGTAGAAAACTTCTGGTCATAACGGCATCCATTGATTCCGGTTGAAAAAAGATCCCGTTCTTCCATGAATGACTGGCACTGAACTGAGTAGAGGCTAAGAAAAAGCCAAAATACCCTAAGGGATAGAATATACTGAACCAAAAAGATCCCCCAAAAAGGAACAATCTACAGTAACTATAAACCACAAGACTGTTTACCTATCAAGGAAACGATGAAACATCACAGATTAGGAAGGAGATCTTTTACTCATTTGTAAGCCGGGGACTGTTCTTGAACGAATAGTAAGAATTCTACAAGGGAAAAAGTGGAACAGGTTATAAGAGCATATTGATCTGCACATTCTCTTAGAGAGCAAAACATCACGGAAAAGATACAGCCATGTTGTGGATTGTCTACAAAAATGCCTATGGAATCGTTCCACAAAAAAGGATTGTAGAATATCTACAAATGTTCAAAATACTCCACAAAGTCGTAAGATTCATCGCAAAAGCCATGAAAAACTCGAAAGTGCAATTGGCAGGACAATGAAAAACTCAGGCAGAGATTAAAACCAAGACGAGTATTTTCCAAGGAAATGTACTTTCTCCATTACTAATTGTAATAGAAATGATGTCACTCTATCACCAACTTAGAAAATGCACTGGGGTCTACAAATTTACGAAATTGCAAAAAAAGTTTAAACACCTCATGGACATGGACGGCATCAAGCTGATGGCTAAAAATGAAAAAAAAAACCAAACTTGGAGACTCAAACACTGAGAATATAGAGTCAGAATATAGTAATGGAATTTGGTATTGAAAAATATGTCATGCTCATAACGAGATATGGTAAAAGACAAATAACAGAAGGAATAGAACTACAAATCAAGAAAACAACAGAACGATCGGAGAAAAGGCTAATTACCAGTGAATGGAAATATTGAAATCAGGCACTCAAACAAGAGGGGATGAAAGAAAAAAGAGAAAAGAGTATCTCGGGCGAACGAGAACGCTTATTAAAACTAAACTCTGTTGCAGGAATTTCATCAAAGAGATTAAAACTTGGGCAGTTTCCCAAGTAAATATTCAAAACCAATCTCGAAATGGACTAGAAAATAAATTCAGTGAATGGTCCAGAGGACAAAATAAGTTTACTATGCACAATGCCTTACACCCGGAAGATAACATAGGTTACACCTGTCCAGAAAAGAAAGAGGAATACGTCTCGCCAGATTGGACGATAGAATGGATACATCAATTCAAGAACTGCGTATTAAAGTGCAAAGAAAGACTCTTTGCAGCTTCTAGAAATATCTCATGTAGCATAAAAATCAACAGACCAAAAGTAACTAGGAAACAGAGATGGGAATAAAAAGCACTGTATGGATATTTCAAGCAAAAAACTCGCGATAACTCCCACAAGAAAACCTGGGCATGGCTCTGAAATGGAGAATTTTGTAGAGGAACTGAATCTCGTCTAATAGCAGCAAAAAAAAATGCCTTATGGATCAACTATGTTAAAGTGACAATTGATCATACGCAGCCGAAGGGAAAGTGTAGTTTACGGTTGTTAGAGACGAAATGATTAATCACACGAGTGAATGCGGGAAACTAGCATAAAAAAATAAGAATAGAAATGACTGGGTTGGGAAAGTGACCTCCTGGGAATTGTGCGTGAAATGAAAGTTTGACGGTACAGCTTTATTGTATATATATATATATATATATATATATAAACAAACCAGAATCCATCGTGGATATTGAGACGTACAAATTTCTCTGAGATGCAAACAAATGACCTAATCAAGACTAGCTATAATCAACAAAAAAGAACTGCCTTATAATGGATTTTACCATTCTGCCGGTCCACAATGTAAAATGAAAGAACATGAAAAAGACAAGTGCTTCGTTCCTGTTTGAGAACTAAAAAAGTTGAAGAACATGTGGGCGACAGTGATACAAACTTTAACTGTTACGACCATCGAATGCTTGGTAACCATGCTGCAAAAGTTAAAAATCGGAGAACGAAACGAGTCCATCGAAACTTCAGTATAGCTAAGATCGGCCAGAACACTAAGAAAAGTCCTGGATACCTGAGGAGATTTGCTGCCACTTAGGCTCCACTGAAAGACCATCAGCTAACACTGGTGTGAAAAATTTGCAAGGAGAAGAATTATCATAATTATTATTATTGTAATTTTGACACCATTTTTAAATGTTGTTTTTTACCAAAGCTGAGTGACAATGTTTTCTCTGTACTCCAGGACTCTTCTGAGTATCAGCCGATCATAAAACTGCAGTGATCTCTATCGTATTGTTTCTTCCTCTGATCTACGAATCCCCAGTCAATTTTTAAATCTTGTGTGACCATTCCTAGTGCACCAACTACAATCGGTATCACTGTCACCGTCAAGTTCAAAAGCTACTTCAGTTTCCAAACAAGATTCTCGAATTTGTTTATATTCTCGATTTCACAAATTGAAATTCTCTGTTTCGCTGAAACAGCAAAATTAACTAGATAACAGTTTTTTGTTTTTTTTTTGTGAATTAACACTGGATCTGACCTTTTTGCGATAGTAAATGATCCGTTTGTATCTCAAAGTCCTTGATCTATGGATCTCATTTTCTCGGACGAAATCTGATTTGTGTATATCCCATTGGTTTGTATGGTCAAATTTTGATGTAATTCCCAGTGAATGATCATTCTCACCCCGTCGCAACCAATCTGGTATTTTTTGTGCAAGTTTTCTAATTATATGATTTCATCCAGCTCACACTGTTTTTTTTTCCAAGGATTCTTGGAGACATCAAACCTACTAAGATTACTATGACCGTTCACACATAACAATATAAATTTTGGTTCACAAAACAAAACATTGTTCAGATATATATATATATATATATATATATATATATATATATATATATATATATATAATATATATATATATATATATATATTTAAATACTCCTTGCAAATAGCTGCTGGATTACACGGAAGCGTTTGAAAGGTTTCTTTCCAAGAATCAACTTACACAACCTGTCTAAAAGATACTTCACATATGGAGGCACTAGAAAAGATAGATATAAAATTTACGACACTATTCTTCTCTGTACTCTTCAAAAGAAACAATAAAAAAAGCATTGCTAGTGAAATAAACACTATATATATATATATATATATATTTATATATATATATATATATATATATATATATATATATATATATATATATATATACGAACATACACACACACACACAGATATATGTATGAATACAACTATGCATGCACACATGCACGCAGCCACGCACACATAGAAATATAGATTCATAGATACATCTAATTGCATGTATATAACTATTTGTATCCTTACGTATATACACATGGCCATATGTTCGACAGTATGTATATAATCATATAAGTCAAATAATTTTTGTTTAAAATACTGTTTATAAGTACCCTAAAGACTCGTTGAAACGAAATATTTTGTTTTACATTTTTATTAAATTTTGTTTTGAAAAAAGTATTTATTTTAGCTTTGTTCAATGAAACTTTAGCGTGATTTAAATAGTTTCAAACATGTGTGTCTTTATCATAGTAAACAAATACATTTACATCTTGAAATACTATTTACAAACCTCATTAATATTGAGAATAATGATTAATGATTTTTTATCCCTTATCATATCATATTTACCCAACCCCTCCGCTCGGGCAGGATATGACACAACGTCAATTTTAAGCCGATTTTAACAGGTTTGAATTCAGAGTTTTCCTTCTCCTAGACTAGTTGCCTCACCAAGGCTGAAGAACCTAGTCTGCCCTACTATTTACCCATAGCCGGAGGGAGAATAATTGGATTCATACCTTTCCCAAGGGTATTAGTGCAATGTGAAATGCAATCAGTCAGGTCCAGGATTTGAACTCGTGTCGCCATATCCTGCGACGATAACCATTACACCACGGGCACCTCCATGATTTTTTATCCCTTATAGTTAGCAATTGTAATTGTAGTCCAATTTACTTGAATTTTCTTATAACATGAATTCTTGATTATTTTTCCTTTATTCTTAAATGGCTTCTTTTATTTCTTTCATTTAGAGTCTCATACGCCAAGTTTTTTCATTATAACATTTCCTCTATTAGTTCACATACATAATGTTGTAGATCACCCGCTGAAACAATTTGGATATCTACAGAGTTTAAATATACGAATTTTTTACACAAGTTGTTCACCTAACAGCTAATACGTATGCGAGTCTATTGGGATGCAATTCTAAAGGGGCACTTCTTGCAAGTTAATTCGGATATTTAACGAGTTACATATTTATTAGAGCCACATCTTACCTTGCTTAATACTAAATTATCCGAGAAGAACCTTTTTTAGGTCTGAGGCTGAAGTAAGCAAAAACACACGAATCTTGTCGAAAACAATAAATTTAGACTATATGTGTACCGACTCATTGGTCTTGTGTCCCGGGAGACCTGAGTTCAATATCAGGTCACGTCATACCAAAGATTTTTAAAATGGTACTTGAGACCTACAAGCTTAACACTCAGCAATATAAGGTACGTATCGAGGGTAAAGTGGAGCAATCTAGGGAAAGGAGTTGCGCCCTTCCCTACACGTCGGTGTAGTAGCAATGAAAAAGGGAGCCTTCTTCGACTACGGTCACCAACTTACTTTTTATACGTGTTTCTCAAGGCAATATACATTTTGGAGTTTTTACAAAGAGTATGTAATTTATCGCGATGAGAAAATCTTCTAAATCTTTTTATTCAGTCCACGATGAATATTATACAAGTTTTATTGTATAGACTGTTCACTGTTATGTTAAGAGCAATCCTGTACAAAGAAAATATAGAAAAAAATATCCAGTTGGCTGACAAGGTACAGAAAGACTCTGTGTTTTATTGCTGACGAAAGGTAATCTTCGACATGAAGATGAATTGTGATGTATTATTATTTTATCTTATTTCATTTTCGGATTTTATGGTTCCCTTTCTTTTTTTACTTTGTATTTCGTTATTTGCTTTATTTTTTATATAAACATCACATCATATCCGGGCCCAATTAGCGGTGCAACTTAAATGCTATACATACATGTAAAAGTATGTATTTAATGTTGGAGTATTTTCGAAATTCATTAGTTGTTGTGACATCTGTCATATTGTGTTAGCACCAGAAAAATTTAATAAACGTTTAAGCAGTCATTTTGCGAAGGGAAGCATTTCTCTGTGTTTTGTTGGTTTTTATTGCACATCGTCCCTTGTAGGTTATTTAATACCAAATCCTCATTCTACATATATTTTAAACATATATGATTCAGTTTGTTTGGGGTTTTTTATGGCACATCGGCCATTGTAGGTTTTTTTTCATACTAAATCATCTTTCTACTTATATATTAATAATTTATGATTCGTTTTTTTTTGTTTTTATGACATATCAACTATTGTAGGTTACTTAAAGCCAAATTCTCTTAATATATATATATATATATATATATATATATATATATATATATATATATATATATATATATATATATATATATATATATATATAAAGTATATGTAGGGTTTGGTAGGTTTTTATTGCATGTCATTCATTGTAGCTTTTTTAGAGCCAAATATTCTTCATAAATATATTAAATATATTTGATCTTTTCAGAAATACTTTGTAGGTAAACAAGCCAGGGCTTATTTGGTTGCACACAGTTAAATAGTTTCATATATTGCCATGAAACACAAACAATTTAATTTAACAACAGTCATTTCTTTGCACTCAGTGAAAAGTATGTACAAATGATTTATAAATTTGGTTTGGTTGGATTTTATGCCATATCAACCATTGTAGGTTATTTAATGCCAAATCCTGTTTATATATACACTTTAAATAAATGCGGTTTGTAAACATATTTTGTTCATATATCTTTAAACGAGTTTGATAATTTTTTAATAAAGCTAAATAGTTTCAAGTATTTCTCTATAACACGAATAATTCTAATCACTATTAATCATTTCATTGCACAAATTTATATGTATATACATGTGGAATTTTTTAGCTAATAGTTTGTAGGTAATTTTATTTTAAATGAGTTAGATCGAATTGGGTTACACGTTAATATTGCTATTGTTTCTATACAGTTAAATGATTTCAATTATTGTCATCTGACTCGAATAATAATTCATTCAATATAATCATTTCTTTGTAGACAATGAAGTGCTTCTAAGTATTGCTATTCAACACTATTCATTTTATTTTCAACACTATTAATTCATTTGCACTGAAACAAATGGTTCCAACTATTTCTATGTAATACTAATAATTAAATCTCGATACACAGTTAAAGCGTTTCAAATATCAGTATTTAGTACTAATGATTAAATTCAATGTTACTCATTCGTTAACTCACAGATAAATGGTTCTATTTATTACTCTGTCACATTAACAATACAATTAGACAGTCATTGTATATACGCAAACATAAGTAATTTGTCTACACACAGTTTAAATGCCAGGCAGTTCTTTTTTGACCCCCTAGACAGGACTCTATCAAGTGCTACTATCCTGAGTCAGACTATACATGGGAGCAATGACAATGAAGGGGCACTTAACATTTGTAATATAATGGCCAAGGGATTTCGTTTTATGCCTTTGGTTTTAGTTAGGCAGAGAGCCTTTCGGCTCAGCGCATGGGTTACTTAGGTGCAACATTAGCACAGGTGTTAACACGCGCGCGTCCGGAGTGGACGTGCCACTCAGAGATGTCACAATAGCCCAGATAGGAAACGGGGCTAGCAAGTGTGAATGACGTCACGCACCAGAAGCGCATGGATGATTTGAGGATTTTTGAAAAAGTCAGAGAGTTAGAGTTGAGTTCTGCCTTGGAAGAAGACGGTTGGCTTTCGCTTGCACGTTGAAGCCAGGCCAGTGGCCTTTATGGCGGGTGCTACACGAGATGGGGTGGGGGCGGATGAAAAAGCCAGAATAAAAGGAATGTGTATCTCTCTCCTTATGTCGAAGAACCTTTAAAATCAAAGGTAATAAAAAGTTTCGTACCTGAACTTAGAAGTCGTTACGTGTTTTTCGTGTTTCGAGATTCCTTTGTTCTATGTATATATGTTATGAACATCCCATGTACATTTCGCAAATTCATGTATATGCCTATGGTACACGTAACAGACACTAGCACTCTGGGTTAGAGTGGACATGGGAGTAATGAAACTGAAGGGCCACTCAACATTCCCCAGATATCCAGTCTGGATATTTACCATCAGATAGTTTATCAGGACAATCATTTGGGGTGGGAAACAAACCCATATTCAGAGAGGCAGTTTGTTTATACTCCGGTGAATCGAAGACCTAGTCAAATGTATTTATTAACCAGAAAAATAAAATTCGACCGAATTGGATTTTAGAATTAACGGAAATGGATACTAAAAGAAACAATTTAAACCTAATGAGAAGGAAAAAGGAAAATATTCTCTCTTTGATAAAAAGAAAACAGAAGAAAATGCAGGCAAATCTTTATGTCTACGAAACAACATAAGGCAAAATCGATGGTAGATTTGACCAGAAAAGTCAGAGTTTCTTAATTGTCCAGGTTGGCTACCGGAAAACGAAAAATCAGAAATAACATTTTTTGTTAAAATTCAGATGTTGATATTTTTTCAAAACGTTTCTGAGACAATTTTACACGAGTTGTAATTCCAAATCAGGGATTACTTCCCCTTTTGGAAAAAAAGTGAGAGGAAATTGGATACCAAAAGAGGGAATCTTACGGGTGGAATTAATTTTTGAAATCCAGATTACGAGAAAATTGATATTGTCAATAGTTCGCCCACCAACACGCCTCAAATGAAATATATAAATAAAAACAAGAGATTTCCTATCTCGACTGAGACAAGCGCGAACCATCAAAGAGACATTACGATACACTGACATTTGATCTTTAAACAGATTGCACTGGATATAGAAAAACGAAGAGATCTAAGATATTTCGACACTTTGAGAAAAAAGGAAGAAGCCTAAGTTCGTACGACGTTTTGTGAAATAGCACGATCTACCAGACTCGCGAAAGTAAAGAAGCGGGGAAATATTTACGTGACACGTGACTCGAGAAATCCCATTATACCAAACTATCAAGGAGCCGAGAGAAGCAGAGAGCTAAAAACAAAGAAAAGCAGCCATAACTGCTATTTGAGATTGCATTACTTCTGACTATAGTAAACTGGAATAGAAATACCTTATAATTATACAATAAATTGAGAGGCCTTGTGTCTGACTTTGAGTGCCAAGAAATTGACTGTCAGTTACTTCGTCAACTGGATCTTTGACTATAAACTCCAAACCTCTGGGATGGATGCATTTATGTACCATTTTTAAAGCTATTTTTAAAACTAAATATTATTATTGTAAAAGGCATTGCTCTATTTTCTGTTCATTTTCGTCGACTTCCCATTTCTTTCTTAATAGTGCTGTCTTACCCATCTACTGATCAGCTGGTGACTCCGATTATCAATTGATTTGTTGTCTGGATCAATAACATGGGTAGATAATCGGATCGGTTGTATCATCTGAATATATAACAAGACAAGCGGAACGGTCAGCAGATATAAAGCGAAATCACACCAGGGTTTGAGAAGTCAGGTGTACGACCCTACTACATTCAAAGCCGACTGGCCTGCTATATGTTTGGATTTCCAAGAGAAACCAACACATATCGTTTGAAATTGTTTATAAAATCATATTATATATAGTTCTATTTTCGCTACAAAACACTATCCATTTGAGAGGCGCTTGTCGTAACAGAAGTCATCGTAGGAAATTAAATTTGCAATCCTAGTTCAAGTCCAAATAAGGCGTTTTTGTTTTATTTTGCACTAATGCCCTTTGGAGAGGCACACACCTGTCTTTTCTCCTTCCAACTATGGGTAAATAGTTGTTCAGACTGTGCTTAGCTCTTTTGAGACAACCTGTGTTAAGGAAAACTCTCATTTTATACCAGGTATAAGTTGATTTAAGCTCGTTGTGTTTTATGGCATATCAACCCTTGATGGTTATTTTATACTAAATATATGATTTATTGGTTGATTTGATGGGTTTTGTTTGGGTTGTTTGGTTTCATGGCATATCAACATCCATGGGTTATTTAATGACAAATCCTGTATATACATGTCTATTTATTATAGGATTTGTAATCGCATATTAAGTAGATAATATTTTTACATCATAGCAGGTTTACTATTATTTGTTTAAATTTCTGAGACGACGCTTGGTGATTTTTTATCATTAAGGGTATCGGACTATTTTCTTCATCTTTATTGTTATTTCTACGAAATTTCGGCCGATATGTCCACTGGCCTTCTTTTGGTGTTTGTCGAATTCGGGAACTTTCACGGAACTTCGAACTACGTCCTTTATTGAATCCATGGGGGCTGCCTGTTCTGATTCCGTTGGCCATAACCGGGTACAAGTGTTAAGTATTCCTGTATTTTAACTCGCCTGCAGTTAGGATTAAACCTGGAGGTTGCAGGTACACTTGTACTCGGTTATGGCAAACGGAATCAGAACAGGTGACCCCCGTGGATTCAATAAAGGACGTAGTTCGAAGTTCCGTGAAGGTTATCGAGTTCGACTAACACATGAAGAAGGTCGGAGGTTTATTTCGCTTAAAATAGACAGTGAGTCACATGCTGTTTGTGGTAACGAGTTTGATTCAACCCATGCAGTGATACAGTGAAAGTAATACAGTGATAAACCCCATTCAATAGAGGCCAACATAATAATTAAAAATACTTCGATCAAGATATCCCTGCACATCTTGCCCATGAAAGATGGACTACGCTAGCTATATCCAAGTCTTTGGCCCGTGGTTAAATATTTATCGCCGTAGGAAACGGACAGGGTTACACGATTTCAAATGCTCTACGATGCTTATTGCATTTCACTTAACATTAATGTCCTTCGGAAAAGTATAAATCCAATTATTCTCCTTCAGCTATACGTAAATGAACTGGGTTCATTAGCTTTGGTTAAGCAACTGGTCGAGAAGGTAAACCCTGATTTAAAACCTGTCAAACCTCGTTTAAAAACATGCGTGTGGGGTTTTTGGTAAGTACATATAAGTCTTCGGCTATTGCCGTTAATAATGTATACCAAGTGGGTTTGATTATATGGCAAAATAAAGAAAACCTTGCTCAAGCTAACGGGGTGTTTTCTTCTCCTTGTATCTGATTGCGATAAAATGAATAAAAGGACACATTTCCTGAAAACATTTCATGCATTAAAAGTTTAAAAGATTTAATATAAAAAGTATATTATGCTTATTCAAATGATCATGTTTAAGATATATATATATATATATATATATATATATATATATATATTGGAAAAACAAAATGATGTGATCATAAAATAAACGTTTACAAATGAATAGCAAAACAGAGGCAGTTGAAGAAGAAGGATTATGATTAGCGGTAATCCGAGAATATGGTCTGTTTCTAATTAGGTTTGGCATGAAATTAAAAGAAAAAAGAAATAAATAGACTTGGTTGATAAAATGAGACAACTATGAGATATAACAAGATTTAATTTTTCCTTTTTTTTTTTTTACTGTTTTACTGGCCAATAACTTTCTGAGTAAACATGCTCCCATCTAACACCGAAACGTAGAATTAGTTTATATTTGATCTGCTTTTAACTTCATCATCGTTTCCATCTGTCAGAGCTTATATAAGTAATTCAAACATAACCAGACTAGAAACGACTGCTTTCAAATTATATATATATATATATATATATATATATATGTATATATATATATATATATATATATGATTACATTATGTATGTATTTATGTATATGTGAGTGTATTAGTGTCCAGCGGTGTGGATGTGGGTTGTGTGTTAACGCTAGGAGTGGTAAGTGAATGAATACACAAACATACATCACACTTAAATACACGTACATTAGATAGCATCCTGCAGGCATCTATTACCTTGCGTAATTGTGTTTAAGTTTATATATATATATATATATATATATATATATATATATATACGTTTGTGTTTACGTACCGAAAAGAGAGGAATGGAAGAAAATCGTTAATATCTGTATATATAGAAAGAAAGAGAGAGTGAAAGCGATATTCAAGATAGATAGATTGATAGATTGATCGAGAGGGAGAGGGAGAAAGAAAGAGAGCGAGAGAGAGAGAGAGAGAGAAGACCACAAGTTATCTGGAAAATAAGAATATTTTTGTATGCTTATATAAATAAATGTCAACTAGTTAATTCATAGGTCATTGTTAGGAGAAAGTTTTTTAGGGAAGAGAATTTGTTTTTTAATTTAATGTATATATTTTATGAAATAGGTTTTAAAAGAGATGATTTGCACTAAATGTAGCGTCTAAAAATAAATTGGTATTGTTTCTTATTCATTCGTTGTTCAAAGAATTATTATTTGAGAAGATATATAACTGAACCTAATTAACAAAGATATATTTAACGAATATTAGACCACAGAGAGTCTTAGATTCCAGTTTAAGCATTTTTATCAATCCTACAGAAAATACACAGAAGCCACTTACACACAAACCTACAGAGACATGAATGTGTACACTCTGAGTCTTTAACTCTCTCTCTCTCTCTCTCTCTCTCTCTCTCTGCATATATATATATATATATATATATTAATTTATCAACATCTCCGCTCAGACAGGATATGACTCAAGGTCAATTTTTAGCGAAGTTTAACAGGTTTGAATATAAAGTTTTCCTTCTTCTAGACTAGTTGCCTCACCAAGGCTGAAGAACCCAGTCTTCCCTACTATTTACCTATAGCTGGAGGGAGAATAATTAGAATCATACTTTTTCCAGGGGTATTAGTGCTATGTGAAATGCAAACATTCTCGTCTAGGATTTGAAATCGTGTCGCCGTGTCCATTTCCTACAATGATAAAAATTACACCACGGGCACCTGTGTGCATGTGTGTGTGTATGTGTGTGTGCTCAAATGCTTATATATTTATATATATTTTAGACGCTTGCACATGCATGAATTACCACATACAAATGAGCATGTAAACCCACACGTCAAGCATGCACGCAGACAAATTCTTCTTAGAGTTATGCAAGTATGCTTTTTTTATACAAAAATTCCTTGCGTTGCTGGAAGTCATCACATTGTCCTAAAACGACGCCTATTAGTCTATTTCTAATGCTTTGGCCAAAACAAAAGACACTTGAATCTCAGATTTGGTGCGTAGAAGATGGAACAACAAATGGCTGTCATCATTTGCTAGCCAGTAATTATCGATAAATGGACAGGTGTATTGTCATAACTGAGGGGGTAGAGATAGTTCTTCTCATCTACAATCTTTGTACCGAGAATTGTCGTTTACAGTGAATGGCCCCAATGTGTATGTATTTTTGATTGACAATGACTTTGATGCCAAAATCTTGTTATTATTTCCATGGATTTGTAGAGAAGTTAACGCGTTTTTATTATATTGTGTGCGTGTTTAGCCGCAGGATTTTGATAACGTTCACAGCAACGATTACTGAATAGGCACTTGTGTTAATCCTTGATTCGTTACTGGTGAGATATTGTTGGTTATCTTTTTGATTCCCCATTTTTTCTTCTTCTTCTACTTCTTTTCGTCAGCATTATCTTTTATTTTTGGTTTTTTTTTTTCGATTTCTTTTCTTTTTTTTATTCATTTTTTTTTCTTTCTTTTCATTCTCTTTTTGTATTGCCTTCCACTGGATATTTCGAAGACTCCAGAATTCTGTATGGATAGAATTTTTCAAAAGGTTTCTCTTCCAAATTAATGTCATTTTAAGATAGATATATAGATAAATATGAGCTGACTGCGGTAGAGAAATCAACATAATTGTCTCTCTCTCTCTCTCTCTCTATATATATATATATATAAATTATATGTCGATGTGTGGGTGTGAGTGTGCGCGTGAGTATATATGTACACGTAACTGAAGAAAAGGAAAAACACCAGAGATTGATAGATATGGAAACACTGTGTTATATAAAAACTCAACCCAACAGACTGATGAATATATATATATAGAGAGAGAGAGAAAGAGGGGAAGAGAGAGAGAGAGAGAGAGAGAGAGAGAGAGTTTGTGTGTGTGTGTGTGTGTGTGTGTGTGTGTGTGTGAGAGAGAGAGAGAGACAGAGACAGAGACAGAGAGAGGTATAAGAATTAAACAGACTGTTATAGATTGAAGAATAAGCTGACTGGTAAGAGAGAGAGAGAGAGAGAGAGAGAGAGAGAGAGAGAGAGAGGTAGGAATGAAATAGGGAGATGAATATACTTAACTCATAGATGCACCATTTATTCTACGTACCAAAGATGCTTAAATGAGTTGAACGGTCCTTGATTCCTTAGATTCGATACCATGGGAAAATTCTTGTGAGGAGTCCTGCGTATTTTTTAATTTTCTGTTGCTATACCAACACAAGAATTTTCCCATGGTATCGAATCTAAGGAATCAAGGACCGTTCAATTTGTCAACATTCTCTCTTAATTAAATCCAAAACGATACATCGAACAATGTCTTCATAATCTTCGAGCAAATAAAATGGTAACATACATTCTCAGTAGTCTTCAAAATATGTTTAAAGTTCGTGAAAATTGTCAATTTTTTTTACAAAATCCAAAACTGAGTCTTAATTTCTTTGGTTTGGTTTTAATGGCATATCAATATTTGTTAGCTGATATCCAATTTTTTTTTAACCCGCAGTTGGGGTATGAAGGCATTCAAACCTTTTAGGCTTTTAATTCAAAAGAGAACGTAGTAGTCTAACTTGGTTTCGAAATCACTAACTGTGATATCATAGCCCAGCACGTTAGCCACTGCGTCCCTCCATCATAGTTTCTAATGACATTAAAAAAATCCATATTCTTTTCTCACTGGATCAGAATAATCAGGAACTGAGGTGTAGATATTTAAAAACTTTTTAAATGTTTCTTCGAAATGTCATTCTAATCTATTTTATAATTAATTTTGCCTCATACAACAATACACACCCGACACATACACCGATATATATATATATATATATATATATATATATATATATTGGCAGCATTACTTCATTAATATAAGTTTCGTTTAACATAATAGACATTTTCTGTCTACATATTTTCTTCTGGATCCGTTCGTATTGCTATATTGCTTTTATCGTATTCGGCGGGAATTGAATGTATGTAATTGTATATATCCTTAGTACTTTCTGCCCGACTTTGGGCCATCATCAGTGGAGGATCTATTACAAAAGTTATGTAACTTTTGTTTTTGCATATTACTACAACACACTCTAACGGTAAGGACGCTCTTACATAATAGTAATTTGCAAAAACAAAAAAAACATACTGAATTTTCAAGGGTCTAAGACAATTTTAAGGCCTGTAAGAAAGTCTGAGAACTCATCGTAGGCACTTAGTATATATATATATATATATTTATATATATGTGTGTGTGTGTGTGTGTAGTTATATCAATGAGCCGCAGGGAACTGTAAATTAGATCAGCACAAAAATATTTTGATTTTAGCACAATCTATTACTTATTTATCTTGACACGTTGCGATTCTTTTTCAATGGACGATTTAAAATACTAGACCAAGGCCATCATTCTGTTTCAAATTTAAATAAAATAATGTACCTAGCTTAAAATTAAGCCAATTTACTTTAATTTTCCTCTGTAATACCTAGTCTAGATCAAAGAGTATGTAGTTACTCAGGTGAGAGTGACCATTTTAACATAAAAGCACGTGAATACTGCTAAACTATATATATATATATATATATGAAAGTAAATATGGATAAAATCCGTGGATTATTCCAAACGATCTATAGATATGAAAACTTATTTGTTGTTGCGTATTTCTCAATAAACGGGAGGTTTTGTCTCGTTCGTTTCTTTGGGAAATTTAACATTCAAATATTTTTCCCCGCGCCAGACACGTTCTAATAACTTTTGAATTATGGACGCTATATGCTCGTTTATGTATCTTTTCGTTGTATATTTCTCATTTGCTCCTGTCTTCTCAGCAAGCATCCATCACTATGTGAATTATTTTGATACCCAAGTCCTGATGATGGTTACTGAAACCGAAACGTTAACGTAGACTATGCATGATAATATATTTAACAATTGTTATTATGTTTTTTCTGCTACCTTCATATATATATATATATACACACACACACACACACACACACACACACACACACACACACACACATATATGTATATGAGCGCGCGCGTGTGTGTATGTGTGTGTGTTGCGCATGCTCCATGTGATATGGTAAACGTCATAACGTCATAGGAAAAGGATACTCCGATCCTTGTTCCAGTGTTGAATGAAAACTGTTTGCATTTCATATAGCGTTAATACCCTTGCAAAATGTATGAATTCCATTCTTCTTCCTTACTTTTCTATGTAAATAGTTGGATAGACTGCGCTCTCGAATCCAGTAATAGCAACTGGTCTAACAGCAGGAAAACTCAAAGTTCAAAATTTCAAACACTGATTAAACATTGTCCATGAGTCAAAACCGGTTAATGGCGATGTGGATGACTATATATATATATATATATATATATATATATATGTGTGTGTGTGTGTGTGTGTGTGTGTGTGTATTCTTATCTTTATGTAGGTGTTTACAGCGTCTATGTTTTTAATTCAAAAATGATTTACAATCGTTCATTGTCTCTTTTTTCTTTCCTTTTTTTCACCTATTCTCCGTTATGATTATGAAGATAGACCCTTTATATCTTGGGGTATTTAACTGTGCATTGAAAGGTTAATTAACTTGTACGGTTTTTCACCTGGGAATTGTCCCACCCAGACTACTTCGGTGATTAACACAAAGTCAAACATTGCAGAAAGTGGAATTGTAATTCCTATCCGAAGACTCTGGCCAACCATAACAGCTCGATTCTTTGTTGGCACGTTTTGGCAAAAATTATTAATCACCATTGGGATTAGAAGAAAGTCCTTACCCGAAGGCTTGAATTACCATTGCTATTATCTGTTTGGCAAAAGGTTTACCGACACCAAATCTATTCTAATTTTACAAGATTGGCTCCGTGTTTGCAGCTTGTAAAACTTTTAATGTTCTGTCCAAAAAGTTGAGTTGTTCATAATTACTTTGTCCATCTACGTTAAAGAGTTTCTCACCCAGCAGATCGACATTTGATTCACTGAGCAAGATACACATGAAAAGAATAAAACAAAGACTGCATGAATTAATAAAAGATAAATGTTATTTTAAATGAACACCAAGCTATGTCATAAGTTTTGCTATATTTTGATAATATGAGGTGCCCTCAATATGTTTCCTGACTTTTTTCCTATGGGCATTTAAAATTGTCAACGAGCCGCTGAAGGGGGCCTGACCAAAACCATGTTAATGCACACAAAACTGAATTTATGTTCTTTAATCAGAAAGGGGACATCTCCACACTAGACGGAACCTCTCTGAAACTGGTTGAAAAATTCACCTACCTAGGAAGCAGCGTCTCATCAACGGAAAAAGACATCGACACACAGCTAACGAAGGCATGGACAGCTATCGATAGGCTTTCGATCATATGGAAATCAAACCTGACCGATAAAATGAAACGCAGTTTCTTCTAGGCTGCAGTCGTGTCGATACTGCTATATGGATGCACTACTTGGACGCTGACTAAACGGCTGGAGAAGAAGCTAGACAGCAATTATACAAGAATGTTGAGAGCAATATTGAACAAGTCCTGGCAGCAACACCCCACAATACACTAACTATACTGTCACCTACCATTTATCACGAAAACTATCCAAGTTAGACGAAAAAGACGTGCAGGAAACTGCAGGAGAAGCAAGGACGAGCTCGTAAGTGATGTACTCCTGTGGACCCCCGCATATGGCCAATCAAGAGCAGGACGACCAGCTCGAACATACATACAGCAGCTATGTGATGATACGAGATGTAACCATGAAGACCTGCCAGAGGCGATGAATGATAGGAAGAAGTGGAGAGCGAGGGTCTGGGATATCCGTGCTGGCCGCACGACATGATGATGAGGATGATGATTGCTATACATCATATGAGATGACTGACGAATTCAATAAGCTTCCAGACTTTTTTGTACAAGCATAGAAAATTATCGAAGACTCTTGATAGTTCAGTATGATATTGCTATGCATATTATCAGATGACTGACCAATATTTATGATTTCAGGTTCAAATGAACAGCTACAGCAGCAATTGGAATACACACTACAAAAGCCTGATTGTCACAACTGGTGAATTTCAAAAATGCAATCTGACACTTTAGAAGAAGGATATGCAATAAAATTTTGTTTTAAACTTTGAAAAAATGCCACAGACACGTATGAAATGCTTCAGACTGCTTTTCGACCATCTTGTATGAAACTGGCATCAGTTTTTGTGTAGCATAAGAGATTCAAGAAAGGCAGGGAGTCTGTGAGCGATGATGAGAGGTGTGGGAGGAGTAAGGAAGTCAATATGCCAGAGTTGATTGGCCAAAGGGGTAGGGTTAGGGTTACTATGTTGAGGTTTTAAGGGAGTTCAGAAAGAGATTTCTTGGGAAGAGGCAAGCACTCGACAAATCGGGTCAATGGCATTTCCACCAGGACAATACACCCATCCACAAATCCATCCTTGTCACAGACTATTTGGCCAAGATGGGCATCAACACAGTTCCTTGCCCTTCCTGTAGTCCAGACCTTGCTTCCTGTGACTTTTGGGTATTCCCTAAGCTCAGACGCTGTCGTTATGAGACAATTGATGAGATGAAAGAGGTTGTGACGAAGGTCATTAACACGCTGACACAAGAAGACATCGATGGGGCCTTCCAGAAGTTGGTGAAATTGTACAACTGCATTGTAGCCGGAGAAGATTACTTTGAAGTGACTAGAGTTTCATTTGTGTACTATCAATAAAAGGGCCCATACGAAAAAAGTCTAGAAACTTATCGTATCCCCAACGTATGTGACACAATTTGGCATGAATGCAGACTTTCGCCGAGGATGCGAAAATGAAAAACCTCACAATGGTTTGTGATTCCTAACTTACCTGGAACTGTCTGAAAGATACTCTGTCGATTTGCCTTCATTGCCAGGAGTTTGCCCCGTTGGCTGAGGCTGTAGATTACACCGAGTTAAGACCACCCCCAACGACTGTCTAAGATATGACACTAAACAATCTGATGGTGAGGTTCCTGTGAGGCTGGAGCTTTAGAGGATTGCAGATCACTTCTTCATTGCCATTGCTCCCATGTCCACTCTGGCCCGGCGTGGTACCACCTGATAGGGCCCTACCTATGGATTAAATAGAACTAACTGCATACTTATGATAACCTGAATTGTTTTACTAAAAGGAATAGCTTGATATATAAATGTTTTTGACAATTAAACCGTACTTACATTTAAACTGTGGAGTTATGCTAAACTGAATTATTTGAAATGGAACTATTTTTGTCATTGAAACTGTACTTACACTAAACTGATTTGTTTAATATAGAACTGTTTTGGCATTTAATTGCGTAAACAAAATATGTACTTACATTAAACTGAATTAGCTGAATTAGAACTGTTTGAAAAAGAGAATTGCTTGAAATAGAAATGTTTTTGACTATTAAACTGTGTACTTATGCTGAACGGAATTGTTTGAAAGAGAACTGATTATTTACATACAAATAGATTTTATGGCATATCAAACTTTGTCCAATGGCCAATCCATTTTCCAATGGCCATTTTCCAATGGCCAATCCATTTTCATACAAATAATCATTTCTATTGGGGGGGTGTCCTCGTGGTGTAATGGTTAAAGCGATGGACTGCAGAATCGTAGTACGCGAGTTCGAACTCCAGTTACGCTATTACATTCAATTTCGGACAAATACCCTTGGGAAAGGTATGAACCCCCTTATCCTCCCAGCTATGGATTAAATAGTACCACTACTGCTCTTCTAGGAGAATAGCTTTGGCATTAAATAACCTATAAAAGTTGATATGCCATTAAACAAAGAAACTAAACCAAACTAATCATTTATATTTAATTTAATTCAGTACACAGTTTAATTGCCAAAAACATTTCTCTTTCCAGCTATTCAGGTTATTCAAACAGTTATATCACAAACAATTCAGTTTATCATAAGTACAGTTTTTGTTTACACACAGTAAAATGTTAAAACAGTTCTATTTGTAATAACTTAGTTTAGCAAAAGTACGCATTTTAGATTTACTAGACCCAGGTGCCACCACGCCGGGTCAGAGTGAACCTGAGAGTGGCGGCAGTGAGTGCGTACTTCCGTAAAGCACCAGCATTACTAGAACTTCCCCATCAGTTTATTTAGTATCGTATCCAGGGCACTCTTTATGGGGGGTCTTACTCCTCTGCAGAGCATAATAATTGTGTAATGATGAGCAAGATAGAATAGGAAACCTACACGAGGAAGTTCGAGTCTCACTGAATACCCCATTCCTACGGCCTCGTTCCACATCCAAGCAAAAAAGCTTTGTAAATTACTACATTGCAGTTGTATCAGAAACTCGCCATGTATAACGGGGAACATGAAAATATATTCCTGGTAGAATATACGTTGTCTGAATGGCAATTCAACCAATACATCGGAAGAGAGAATCAGAGCTCTAAATGAGTGATCTTCGGAACAGTTAGAAGAACCCACAGAATAAAACGTATATAATATCAAAGTATATCTTGCAGGTGCTCGCTCTCATTCAGAGCTCAAAAATCATCGATCGTAATTTCTGTCCTTTTGACAGAAGTTAATACGTAATCTTTATATTTGATATACATATATTAACCTGTCATGTGGAGGTTATTTTCGTAAAATTTGACTAAACAACGAATCTGTAGTTTACTTCAAGTTTATACAATCGGGAAAAGAAATTAATTTTCCCCTCAAAGCTATTGGTAAATAGTCGGGAAGGCTAGACTCTTTAATCTTGAATCTGTAACCGGTTCAGGATAAGGAAATACATGAATTTAAACTGTCTGTAACTCCGCTAAGAAAACACCAAGAAACTAATATTCTGTCGTATCCTGTCTGTAGTTGAGTGAATACAAACACTTTTATTTTAATTAGATTAAGTCGGTATTTCCTGTGAGTTTCCAGACGATTTTTCAATGGGAGAAGAACGTTTCTATACATAAGTTATTTTTTTATCCTTAATGACTCGGATTTTTTTAGCAAACGTTTAAAAAAAAGTAAATGCAACGATGGTGGCGTGTGTCGTTTAACCTCCCAACCGCTAATGATCATCGACAAAATTTGCATCTGTCGGCTGCTGGAATATCATCCTATGTGAATTAGCATCCCTTTGTAAGTTGATGTGCTCACTTTGAAATTCTGCTGCGTCCGCTAAATGACAATATTCATAAATGTGTGTTTTAAACAAATAATACCCTAAAATCGGAAGCCCGGTCGGCCGGGGCTGTAGAATACACTGATTGCATATCTGTAGAGGCGTAAGACTCCACCAACGAGTGCTCTGGTAATGATATCAAACTCGTTGATGGTGAGCCTCCTGGGGAAAATGGAATATCCCTTCATTTCCATTACTTCCAGGTCTACTCTGACAATAAGAAATGGTTGGATTATATCTTCATTGGCCATTCTGTAACAGTAAATGAAAAGACAGGACTAAAACATATACACTATCAATGATGAAATAAAAATGACATATTAGATATCGTTCTAATGTGGATTATTACCAGGAGTTTATTTGATACATTAAAGGATTTTTGTCAGGTTTTATGATCTCGTCCCATGTGCCTACAACTTCATTTTTCATCTCATTTTCATTGAGATGAAAAGATGAAGAAAATGCTGCAGTAAAAAAAAAAAGGTACATTCCTGTGAAAGAGTAAAAAGTAAGTTGGTGACCGTAGTCGAGAGTGACCAGAAGGCTCCCTTTTCAATAGGTACTACACCGAGGTGTAGGGGAGGTCATTAATCCTTCCCCTGGATTGCTCTACTTTACCCTTGATACGTACCTTATATTGCTGAGTGTTAAGCAAGTAAGTATCAAGTACCATTTTTAAAGTCTTTGATATAACGAGACCTGGGATTGAACCTATAGGACTTTACACTCCTATAAATTATTTTTGGCGGTATGCCACTTGTTTCCACAAAGATGGCGGACGCTCAAATATGCAGTCTCGGGAAACCATTGGCCAGGAGGACCACGTGACATGCTTAAAACTACGTCGGCGCGTAAATTTGAGTCCTGCGTTCGGAGCCACCTACAAGACGCGTATTTTCTATAAATACGTCGTCTTCAAACACCCTTGTTCTCTTTTACCAAATTTCTTCGCTGCTGCAACACACTCCCTTCAGCGTGAATCAACAGGAGAGAAAAGCAACACCATGGATGGGCCTTGCAGACATTCATATACAATGACTATGAGACGCTTTCCAGTCTCTGAGAAACTGCCCGTTTCTAATCATAAAAAAGGATATTTTAAACTTGTAATTCTTTAGTAGCTTAGTTGTGTTAGACACACACACACACACACACAAACTCACACATATATACACACTATAATTTGTTTGTAGAATTAGAAATATTTTTATATATCAATGTAAGTTTTATTATTTTAGTATATAAATTTGTTTTTGTTCGTCGCCTTGTTTTAAATGTTCATTTTGTCCGCGTCGTTTTACAACCTTTACTCATTTTGTTGTATATCCTTCACTCATTTGTTTCATTGGCTGCCTTAATTTACTACTTTATCCATTTTCCCAGTCGGCTGGGGCTGTAGAATACACGGACTGCTTCTCTGCAGAGGGGTAAGACCCCCCCCCAACGAGTGCCCTGGATATGACACTAAACAATCTGATGGTGAGGTTCCAGCAGTGCTGGAGCTTTGGGGAATGCGGAGTACCCCTTCATTGCCATCGCTCCCAGGTCCACTCTGACCCGGAGTGGTAGCACCTGACAGGGCCCTATCTATGTGTTAAATAGAACTAACAGCATACTTATGCTAAAATGAATTGAGTAAACTGAATAGCTTAAAATAGAAACGTTTTTGACAATTAAACCGTACTTACACTTAAACTGCGGGCTTATGCTTAACTGAATTATTTCAGATAGAACTGCTTTTCGACATTAAAACTGTATTTACACTTAACCGAATTGTTACGTACAACTGCTTGAATAGTTTGAAATAGAAATATTTTTGACGATTAAATTGTGAACTTATGCTAAAATGAATTGTTTTAAATAGAACAGATTATTTACATAAAAATGGATTTGGCGTTAAATAACCTACAAAGGTTGATATGCCATAAAACCCAACAAACCAACCAACCAATTACTTTATCCATATGTCTATACTATGCCTTTTTTCTAAAACAAACTCAAATATCAAACCTCAACATAATATTGTGGGGAAGCATAAACACCAAACCTTATTCAATATACATAAACTCAACATCAGAATAGTAGGGGAACTTAAATACTAAATACAGGTCCATTCTCCTACAAACCCAAGTCTTCCGGACAATTCGGCAAACACTCTCCCCACTTAGCCAATGAGCTCGTCACTAAATAATAATTCATGTGATCACTTTTAATTGTGTTTCTTTTAACAACTGATTTCGCTCTTGCTTAGGTGTGGTGTCTTCGTTTAATCACATGTCAACCTTTCCTAGGTTATTTAATCCCAAAGCGATTCTTGTAGAAGAACACTACTGGTTCTATTTATCTTATAGATTAAGGGTCCATACATTTTCCAAGTATATTTGTCTGAATGTGATTGTAATAGAATGACTTGAGTTCAAATTCGTTTACTTCAAGGCTGCAGTCATTTTCGCCATTACTCCACGGCGGCTCCTCCGATAATACTCATAATGTAATTAAATTTTCTAGATGCAAACAAATAGTCTGCATAATGTTTTTGTATAAAAATTATAGAAAAGGAAAAAAAGAAGTTTATTACTTCTATGTGACTAACGATCAGATCAGACTAACAGTCAATGAGGGTTTTGATTTATTATCATCAATATATGTATATATATACCCTACTTCATGTTAAATCCTAAACTCATTGCAATCTGATAAATATCCAATTTATTTAGCATAATTCTCAGCAGCATATTTCAAAAGTGTTCCTTAAAAAATAAATGAAGAAATGGGGATTGTGTTCTTCCTTTGTTTTCACAGCAGAACTAGATTTTCTCTCTCCCTGACAATATTTGAATATTACCGGTTTTTTTTTCTTTTTCACAAAGTTTAGCACTTGAGATGTCTTGTGTTTCCAGACCGACCTTCTTGCATTGACAAAGCTCACACTGGTTATTGTATATATCTGAGTAGCTGTCCATTGGGAGCTCCGAAAAATTTGGTAAATTACACAGCTTTTTAAAAAAGGATGTTGGCTCGGCTCCTACCGATGCCATTTAATCCACACCCGGCTTCATTATCAGCAACTTCTCACAAGGTTTCGCTGTAGACGTATCTCCTGTTTAAAGAGTAACAATAACTTTTATGTAGCTGATTCACTGTCGATTCATTGCACAACAATTGCATAAGTCATGTGCCTCTTCGAAAGAGTATGTTTGCTTACAACTGCCGCTTCATTTTTGATCATTTTTACCATTCGAGATAAAATGAAATAAATAGTGATACTTTAAAATCAGCGATTTCATGTACTGAGTGACTTCCCTTTTTTGCCTCAAGAAGGTGCTTTATCATAAATTACGGTTGATAAATGACTATAAAATTTTAGCTATGTTCGCCAACTAATATATTTCTTCAACAGTCCATGATATAAAGATAAAACAATCAAGACACATTTTTAATCAAAACAAAGATTCTTGATAACTTTATTGAGGGAACAGTTAACTAAATTAAGTTTAGTATCCCTGAAGAGAAAAAATAAATTCATATAAGGCTCTATCAAAAAGTTCTAAGAATCACCAAGAAAAAAGATTTGGTTTGGTTTAGTTTTATGTCATATCAAATATTGTAAGTTATTTGATGCAAAATCCTTTTTATACAAATACTTTTAATATATGATTTCTAAACACATTTGGATGATAACATTTTAAAACGAGCTCATGTTTTGTGCACAGTTAAATAGATTCACTTATTTCTATCTCATACGAGTAATTCTTTTTCCTATAAACCATTTATTTGCTCTCAAGTCAATTAAACATCAGTTATTTCTATACACATAGTCAAATGTCAAACAGTTCTATTTCAAACACTTCAATTTAGCATAAATCAATTGTTTGCACTTTGTTTAAATGATCAAACAGTTATATTTGACCCATTTATACGACTCTATCAGGTACTACCCCCCGGGCTAGATTGGACCTGGGAGCGATGGCAATGAAGGGGTATTTCGGTTTTCCCAAAACTCCATTTTTACTGGATACTCACTATGAGATTGTTTAATGTTATATCCAGGTGACCCGTTAGTGGGGGGGGGGCTACCCCTCTCTGCAGAGATGCAATCGCTGTATTCAACAACTCCATCTGACTGTGCCACAAGAAAAAATAGAATATTTGAACTATTCTGGGCAACACACTGTCACTTTTTTTTAATAATACTAGAAGAACTAATTCAGATGTTTTCATTTGCCCCTACAAAAATGTATATCTCTGTTCTTCTTTTTGAGTGAGGCTGAAATCTTTTTGACAGCTCTACGTATCGCTTAATATAGATATTGTCTACTTTTGTTGAAATCGTGTTCACCAGCGGTCTGGGAGACCGGGGTTCAATCCCTGGTCGAGTCATACCAAAGATTTAAAAAATGATACTTGATGCCTCCTTGCTTAACACTCAGCATTATAAGGTACGGCTCAAGGGTAAAATAGAGCAATCCAGGGAAAGGAGAAGTGTCCTCCCCTACACTTCGGTGTCTTAGCAATTGAAAAGGAAGCCTTCCGGTCCCCCTCGACTTAGGTTGCCAAATTTGTTGATTTTAAACGGCATATTAACCTTTGTAGTTTTTTTTTAATGCGAAATCCACCCTTCTAGAAAAACAATCGTGATAATATTTAACCCAAAGCTGAGAAAATAAGGGGGTGTATCCTTTTTCCGTGTGTGTTTGACCGAAAGTAATCGTAATAGCGTGACTGGAGTTCGAACTTGTTTATTACGGATATGCAGGCCAGCGCGTTAACCATTACACCACATGAACAATCACTAAGTATTGCTTACAATGTCAGAGTCAGATTAATTTTCAATCAATTTTTACCTACTGAATTAACCTGTCTATTTTGCAAGGATATACCGGCAGCGAATATGGTGTAATTATATAAAAAATGTGGTCTCAGTTCTAGGTTAATATTTCAAAAACATTGGTCATCGTATCTTCTTTTCATTTAGCCTGCCTCAAAGAATGTCCATATAGCCTAAGGTCTAAGCAAAGGATTTTGGTAATATAATAAAGGTCTCATGTAACTGTGCTTAATATTTATAGCATTTTTACATATTATATTCTCATATGTCATGAATAGTGAACGTTGTTTTAAAATAATTCATTTTGTTTAAATAAAGGTTATCAGTGAAAGCTTTATCTGAGCAACAAGGTGAACTTCGACGTTAGAAAAACACATTTCATATAAAGAACTCTTCCTGGTTATTGAAGATTAAAATTGGTCTTAAGGTGTCGTTTATTACACGAGTATATACGGTAGTTTAGACGGTCCGTTGGACGACTCTCTCTTGCGCAGTAGGAGGTGCTATTGATACTTAGGTCTGGAAGCAAAACAAATATCTACATTTGGTCTAGAAGCCAGGAAAGACGAATCAAACGAACGAAAACCTGGCAAATCTTTTTCGTGTGTTACTTTAGCATCAATTTTGAGAGGTTGGAGAAATAAATTCAAGTACGGAGTTTCTGGTATCTCAAATAAATTTGGTTTTGTGGACAAAAATGAGATTAAGAGATAACGATGGTATGAGATTGCAAAGGAAAAGCGAGATATTTTGTCGCAGAATAAGTCCACCCACACTTTCTTTTAATTGATTGTGCAAGTTTCTTCAGAACATGTCCCTAAAACAGGAAAACTTAAGATTATATTTGTCATATAATTGCGGAATGTTTTTTTTTATATTATCATTTTTCGTTGGTTATATCTTACCATTCGGTTTAGTTAGGCTTAAAACTATTCGGCTTAGTGCACGGGCAGGTGCACACATTGAGCACAGTGTTCACGCTCGTGCGCGGAGGATGTGACAATCACTGATGTCATTATAAGAATCCCAGATGGGAAATGGACTGGGATGTGAATGACGTCATGTCCTGAAGTGATCGGCTGGGAATTTTGGTGATTTTTGAAAAAAAGCAGTTAGTTGAGACGAAGCGAGTTGATATTTGAGCTGGGTGAGGCCAGTCCAGTTGGGGCTACGGGATGCACCGCGCGTTGTTGGGTGAGATGAAAAGTCAGCATAGTAAAAATTGTAACTCTCTCTCCTCGTGTAAACAACCTAAAAGTCAAGAAGGTAATAAAAGTTTCGAACCTGAAGTAAAGCATGTCGTCAGTGTTTCAGGATTCATATGCATGTGAACGTTTTACATATCCGTATATTTCACATATTCGTATTTTGAATATGTTACATATTTTCTTCTTAATCAAGAGCGATTCAAGCCTTCTACACGGCTATTTGCGAGAAGTAAAACGCATAAAAACTCCTACAAGATTTGAATTCGAGTCACCGATTCCCTTTTCAGCACCAATAAACATGACAAATCAGACCTTGAGGTGAAAAAATCACAAAAATAAGTTTAACAGTTCTTAAGTAGCGGAACAAGAATCAAAATCTTTTGAGGATGTTTGGCTGAAAAGTTCATAGACACAAAGAGTTTTTAGCGTGATTTTTGTTGTAATGCGGGGAATATATTTGTTTGTGTTTAGCGAGGAAGATAGTGTAACGTATGTGTGTGTTTACCTTGAGTTGTTTCCTCACTAAGTTTGTAAGGTCCCTCGCTAATTATTGTTACGTATTTAGAGGAGAAGTTTCAAGATCTACGAAGTCGAAATGTTTTTAGGAATAGTTTTTTTTTGTAGCATGGAATATTGTGTTTGCTTTTTGTGCTGCAAGTCTCGTAGGAAAGGTTGTGAGTAAGAGACGAAATGGAGATATGATAGAGTTGAGAAAACAGCGAGTATCGTGGGACGAGCGAGGGATTGTGTTAGCTGTAGTTTAGCGAAAGCCATGTGTGCCGTTGGAGGAAATAAACTTTGGAGTCACCGTGAGTTTTGTGCGCCTGGTGGATTTTGGGGAGAGGCGTGCGTTGTCTGCATTAAAGTGGCCCAGAGGTGAAATGAGAGCTAAGTGTATAGAGTGGAATAAGGCATCACATCCACATAGCCAATTTTGAGGGTGACATAAAGTTGTTCCTGTGGTGGCGTTTTGAATGTATCTAATTCATATTCAACTGGGATTCCTTGGTCTGAGATAGACGCAAGGAATCCATTAATTAGATAGGTTCCCTCATGTATCCATGCTGCTGCTGCTGCTATTAAAGAACTGCCAGTGGGACGTCTGCACTGGACGGTGTTATTCAGCCACAGAGACTGTGTTTGGCAGCTTAACCAAATTCTACAGCCCAGAAAAGGAGATCCGGGTTGAATAGGATAAGTCATCCTGATTGGGTGAAATTATGCATCGAATTAAATTGCGCGCCAAACCAAAATACCTTCTTCTACAAGTTACTCTCTTGGAAGACTTTGACATCGGTGTTGCGGTTCTTCCATCGCATTAGTCAAAAAAGATATGAACAGCAGATACTGTAATGTAATTGAACGGTTAATACGAAATAGAATGAATAAATAAAGCAATAGATAAGACAGGTGTCATTGAATGAAAAGGCCGAGACACTCGCGGTAATTATAAATGACTTAGCAAAACTGGATGTCCGAAACCGAGTGCGCATGCACGGGTGGAAGTTGATGTTTCTGTTCCTGACTCGACAGGTGAAAGTGAAAGACAACTCGAGTTCTTTCGGGAGTCGACGACAAAACGCAAGAAGGTGCAAGCGTCAGTAGAAAACGAGCCATGAATATTTAGGGAAAAAAAAAGTTTACGAGATCCAAGTTTGGAAGAGTGTGTTCCAAAGGGGGCATTAGACTACGTGACCCAGCAGACAAGCATCATATAACTAGAAAAAATTCAAGATCAGTGTCAGCTCTCTCTTTCATATTTTTATCTACCTGAAGTGGTTGTCTCATGTTTCGATACTTCCTTTCTTTCTCCCGATGGCTACTTGCTACCTAGTCATAAATAAATTTTCGTGTATGTTTAATAGTTTGCGTTCATCATCTTGTTACCACGGTTACGTCACAACGGGGATTTAAATTCTCTTTAGTACAGCTATGGTATAATACAAGGTCATCAAATAAACTTTATTGTGTACAAGCTTTTTTATTCCTCACACTTCTTCATACTGATGATATACGTATAAGGTAAATTTGGCGATTATAGTTGAGGGTGACCCATAGGCTCCCTTTTAACTAGCTACTACACCGAGGTGTGGAAGACGATGCTACTCCTTTCCCAGGATTGCACCATTTTAACCTTGATATGTAGCTTATGATGCTGAGTGTTAGGGAAGGATTATCAAGTACCATTTTTGAGTCTTATGTATGAATCGACCTGAGATTGAACCATTGGCAAACACTCTACCCAGAAAGGCCCAGTTCAATATATGCTTATACTTGATATAATATATAACTCGCCAAATAAAAATAATTATATTGATAGTACTGTCACCAAAGGATTAGTACAAGAACTGGAGGACTTCGAAATAATTATACAGGTGGAGACCGTCCAAAATATTGTATTGGTGAGATCGGTCAAATACTGGGAAATATCTGGGAGTCTTGAGGAGACTTGTCATTCAAACTCCCGTAAAAAAACATCACGTAACACTGATGAAAAAAAAAAAAAAACTCTCAAGGAATAATAATAATAATGTCGTGCCGCTAGCACGGATATCCATGACCCTCTCTCGCCACTTCTCCCTATCATTCATCGCCTCTGGCAAGTCTTCAGGGCTACATCTCGTATCCTCACATAGCTGCTGTATGTATGTTCGAGCTGGTCGTCCTGCTTTTCCTCGGGCATATGCGGGTGTCCATAGGAGTACATCACTTATGAGCTCGTCCCTGCTTCTCCAGCAGTGTTCTGCAGGTTCGTTCGTCTAGCTTGGATAGTTTTCATGATGGGAGGCAGGTGGCTGTATAGTAGGTGCCTCGTTGGGCGTTGCCGCCAGGACTCGTTCAATAATAATAATGATAATAATAGTGAGGATAACTTGCAGAATTAGGAAATTTGCTGTCCCGGCAGACCACAGTAAAATGGAAAGTAAAAGAAGGATAAGTACCTTCACTTTGCTAGAAAACAGAAAAAAAAAACCGTGGAACATGAAAGTGACAATTATACCAAATTTAATTGGTGCTTTTGGTAAATTCACCGCAGAATTGACACTAGGACTTGGGAATAACAGGACGAGTGGAGACCATCCAAGAAGAAGAAGAAGAAATTTGATGTACTGATTGCTAAGGAGGAAAAACACACAGGTGAGCAAACTAACAACACTTTGGCTACAGTCTAGCTGAACCATGCAGCTAATTTGAAACAGGTCTTACGCAAGAATTACGTGGAGCCTTCAATAAGTTTCCAGACATTAAAATTGATGTAGACTTGAAAATTCAATATGTTATTGCTATGCATCTTATGGGATGACTGACTAATTTTTATGATTCCAGATTCAAATGAACAGCTACAGCAGCAATTGGTATACACCCTACTAAAGCCTGATTGTCACAGCTGGTGAATTTCAAAAAGGTCATCTGGAGGTGAGGACAATTTAGAAGAACGCTATGCAATCAAATTCTACTTTAAACACGGAAAAAATGCCACTGAAACGTGTGAAATGCTTCAGACTTCTTTTAGAGCATCTTGCATGAATCGAGCATCAGTTTTTGAGTGGCATAAGAGATTCAAGAAAGGTAGGGTGTCTGTGAGGGATAATGAGAGGTGTAAGAGGAGTAAGGAAGTCAATACAGCAGAGTTGATTGACCAAAGGGTTTGGGTTAGGGTTACTATGTTGACGTTTTAAGGGAGTTCAGGAAAGATTCCTAGGGAAGAGGCCAGCACTCTTCCAATCGGGCCAGTGGCATTTCCACCAGGACAATGTACTATTCCATAACTCCGTCCTTGTCACAGACTATTGGACGAAGATGGGCATCATGACAGTTCCTCAGCCTCCCTATAGTCCAGACCTTACTCCCTGTGACTTTTGGTTATTCCCTAAGCTCAGAGGCTGTCCTTATGAGGCATTTGAGGTGATGAAAGTGGCTGTGACGAAGGTCATTGACATGCTCACACAAGAGGACTTTCATTGTGCCTTCCAGAAGTTTTTGGAACGGTACAACAAGTGCATTGCAGCCGGAGGAGAAAACTTCGAAGGGGATTTGAGTTTCATGTGTGTACTATGAATAAAATTGCCCATACGAAAAAAGTCTGTAAATTTATTTAATGATCCTCGTACTTCTCCAAAGGCTTAGATATCTACTGTGAGTCTTCTTTGACAATATGTGGTAGGAAATTCTCTCTAATTTAATGAACAGTTATAGTTATATATATATATATATATATATATATATATATATATATATATATATGCCTTTGAAAATACATTATATGAATTCTGTTCCTTTACGAGAGCTCAATTTGATTTTAAAGTGTAAGTCTATGATTATCTATTTTCCGAAAGTACGGAGTATCGATGGTCTGTTTCTCAGCAAATTAATGATCTGATAATCGTCCACAATGGATTTTTTTTATTTCAGTGCACAAGACATCATCCTTAAAACTTTTGAATTAGTTTTGGATACAAATGTCAGCAGACTGTAGTTCTAGTAAAAGATAATGTTTAAAAATTGTTCAAATATTAATTTTGTTTCATTCATAAGCATATTAATATTAATGATAAAAGCAACAACTGAATAAAATTGATAATAATATTACATATCGTCATAATCCTCAAAATCATGTAGCACAGATTTCCCTGCCTCTCTCTCACCACATGACTCTATCGTCCATCTGTCCTGGTATATCTTTCATGCTACATCCATTATCAGTACAGAGCTGTTGTAGATAGTTTATTGCTGGTCACCCTTGCACATCTGTGTGAAGTAGTTCACAGGAGTTCATCGCTTATAAGCTCCTCGTTATTCTACAGAAATGTCCCGCTTGTCTTGTTCATCTAATTGGGATGGTTTTCGAGATGGGTGGTAGATAGCCATGCAGGCGCTGTTTTGTAGGATTTGGGCTTCAGGATTTGTTCAATATAGCTCGAAGAATTCTTGTGCAATTGCCGTCAAGTTTTTTTCTCTATGCTCCTAGTCAGCATCCATATGGCGAATCCATATAACAGTATTGAAACGACAGCTGTTTTGAGAAAAAAATTGCGTTTTATTTTATCTGATAGGTCTAATTTGCATAGACCGATAACCTATCGATAGCTGTCCATGTCTTTGCTAGTCATTTTCCGTAGACAAAACGCTGCTTCTAAGGAAGGTGAATTTGTCCACAAGTTTCTGAGACCTACCATTTAGTGTGAAGATGTTTTCTCTTTGATGCTTCCAGGTTGTTGCTTTCGTCAAAGAATATATGTGGCACAAGGCCTCGTTAATGGGGTACTCAGTAAAACTTGAACTAACTCTTATTTTCAGAGTGAATTCAAGTTAAATCGAGTACCACATTAACAAAGCCTTGTGCCATATACGTTCTCTGACGAAAGCAACAAGCTGGAAACATACATATATATAACATGTAAGTAAGAACAAAATAAATAAATTCCCCAAAAAGTAATGTCTTCGTGGACTTT